>JANTQJ010000565.1:0-13466 GCA_032989685.1 Arthroderma sp. PD_2
GGACAACAGCTTTCCAGATATCGCGAAGGTCTCCCCGTCTCCCCGCCGTCCATCTAGGAGTATCTGCGTCTCGGACTCCAAGTCCGGCCTTGAGCGGGTAGCCATGAGGAACATCCATGGCTCGTAGGGAAGCGGATTCGCCAGGCTGCCTAACAGGGGCAACCACCCCCTGACGGGCCAGTATGAAGGGATGGGCATCGGGGTCTTTGGTGAAGAAGAGTGTATATCCAACGTACGAAACGAGGAGAGTTGCGAGCAAGGTCGAGTAGATATTCCAATCGGCGAAGAGAGCTTCGAGGAGCTCGTCTGCCCTAGTCAGGATCGAGGCATCTGCCGCCATGATGAGAGCTATATGTGCACCGTCCTTAGTCTTTGTCTAAGGTGGTCATTCGCATCAAGTTGGTGGGAGAACAACAAGTTGTAAGATGCGCTTACAAAGTGACGTTTATAAAGTGGCATAAGGCTACAAGGAACAGGCAATACGAGCTGAACAAAGGAGTAACAACACCTTTTCAGCTTTAGATGTGGCAATTGACTGATAAGGTGTTTTATTTAACTCCAAAATAAATAATTTACATTTACTACAAGCTACTTCTTTAAAATAGAATAAGACATCACTCCCTTCGAGCTGCGGGCGAAATCAGGATACGCCAACAGCCGCCGGTTTCTGTGGTAGCGCGGTAATTTTGGCGCTTATCAAAAATCACCAAACAAAAACAGTTCGCTTTCTCACAGCAACCAAAGAGAAGGAAACACGGCCATGGACGAGGGGAATGTCATGCTATGATTGAGGCAGGGCACATCTCCATGACTCTTCGACACTAACTGCAGGATATAAAGGTAAGTAAGGTAAGTCTTCTTCGCCAGGTGAGTTCATCCATCTTCATTTCCCTCTCTCTCTTGCTCTTGAACACAACCAGCTTATACTCCACGACAGGTGCTTTCTATTGCAATTGTTTTGCCATCTCTTCGTACGACTGGCCGCTGCATCAATGGCTCCCTCATCTCTCCCATCGACTCCACGGATGCTGGATGTCCATGGCCCCTCAACGGCTTCTCCAGGAAAATGGCGACACCCACACTTGAAGGAGATCATCCGTCGACAGAATGCGTCGAGCATCAATGAGAAGACCATTCGACGGGTGTTATGGAACGCAGGGACTTTGATATTTACAGGTTTCATCGGAAATACCTACAAGCAATAGTATGATGATCGAACACCCCCAAAAAGAGAGGACCAGACAGAGATGCTAACGCACTAGAATCAGTTCTAATGCCATCGGTTCATTCTTGCAAATTTCCACCTACCCTGATATGGTGCTACTTGTTATCCGCCTCCTCCTCTTCATCAACATCGCCATGACGCTCTACCCCATCTACCGCGCACCAGACCAGGTTTCCGATATTCCCTTGACTCCATCGCAAAGAGCGCTACTGGGACTCGATCCCAACAGCACCCCTCCAGCCACGCCTGGAACAGAATACATCACCCCTCCTAGATACCGTGTATCGTCCGGCTCGCGCAGAAGAAGCTCAGGATCGTACAGTGGCTCACCTCGATCTGGAGCTGAGGACTCTCCAAGCAGGAACCATCCCGACAGCCCTCCATTCTCTCCATCAGGCAGTCCTCTATTTCAGAAAGCACTTCGAACTGGCGGTCGAGACAGCGGGCGTAGACACAGCTTTGGCTCGCCTTCTCCGCTTGGACGCTCTAGCATTGGCGCACGAGATGGAAGCTCCTTGCGCACACCATCATCACCAACTCCGTTTGCAAAGGTTTCGTCCCCTGCTATGACGCAGAAATGGCTATACGAGAGAAGCCTGATGTCGTCTACCAGCAGCAGCGTGTTCAGCCAGTGATGTACGATAAATTGTTTCTGCTGGTGAACGGTGGCATGGCCCAGCTCGGCATGGTGTCCTGGCGTTGAGGAATGTGTATCTTACTATCTTCTTTCTCCTTTCTTTTCTTTTTTCTTTTCTTTCTGGATTTAGAGAAAGCGTCCGGGATTCAAGACAGCAAGGCTTTTGATTTTCTTCTGCTGTAGATAACTACATTTTAATTCAATTGGCCACTCTGTCTGACAGGCTTGTGTCTTGGATAAAATAACCAGCAGAGTTATCGCCGTGCCAGGTTCGGAGAGAGTGTGATATGTACTTATGCGCGTACAAGGATGTTTGCTGGGCGGTTGCGGGAGTTCGACCTTTCTTCCTCCTCTTCTCTCCGTCTTCCTCTCCATCTTCTCCTTCTCTCCCTCGCCTCGTCTTTCTCCCTTGACTCGCAGCTCTCTAGCTGGAGAACAGGCGGACCTCACTGCCAGTCCGATATACAACACAGAAGACCTGCTCCTGTATTCGCCTTCTCTTCTACCCCGGACCCGCCAGCTTGCGGGAACTGCTTGAACTAATTCTTGGTGCGGGCCGACTCAACAAAGCTTCCAACTTCGCTTTGAGACATAAATAAATAATTGCGCCACCCCCCAGTTTGCTGCTGGTGGATGAAATCTACTACTTAATCTATTCTCTCGCGCCTTTCTTACCTCCTTTTGTTTCTTCCTGTCTTGTCCTTCTTTCTCGCTTTCGTCTCATCTCTGCTGTGGTGGGACTCGGCCGGCGCTGTTTACCCTACGTCATGGCGTCTCCTCCTCGCCGGGATGCTGCAGAACAGCCAAAGAGAGACGTGAAAAACCATGTCCTGTTCGAGGTCGCAACGGAGGTCGCTAATCGAGGTTTGTCTTAGCTTTCTTGCTCGTTTTTTTGCGACTCTTGTAGCTAACCAGACATGCGCCTACAGTTGGAGGGATCTACTCGGTTCTAAAGTCCAAAGCTGCTGTTACAACGGCAGAGTATGGCGAGCGATATACGCTAATAGGTCCCTTGAATCGGGCTTCGGTATAGAGCTTCCCTGTTCCTGCTCGAGCTTCTTCTCTGCGGGATTCGTGCTGATTTTAAATCGTGTTGACAGGCGGTTGTCGAGGTAGAAGCCCTCACGCCGACGAACCCCCATATAACTGGGGCCATTGAAGCTATGACCGAACGCGGGATAGAGATCGTATATGGTCGGTGGTTGATAGAGGGCGCCCCACGCGTTCTTTTGATCGACACCGGTGCGGGATATAAGTTCCTCGACGAATGGAAGGGCGATCTTTGGAGCGCAGCTGGCATTCCATCACCAGCAGCTGATTCTGAAACCAACGAGGCAATTGCATTTGGATATCTTGTTGCATGGTTTCTAGGAGAGGTTAGTCGTCTTGCTTGTAAGCTTTGGAGTGAGGACTGATATTCAATTCGCTACAGTATATATGTAGAGACACGGAGAGAGCTGTGATAGCTCATTTTCACGAATGGCTTGCAGGGGTTGCACTCCCCCTTACCAAGAAACGACGGATGGATGTTACGACCATATTTACTACGCACGCAACTCTTCTGGGGAGATACCTTTGCGCAGGCTCGGTTGACTTCTACAACAATCTGAAGAACTTCGATGTAGATTCGGAGGCTGGTAAGAGAGGTATATATCATCGCTACTGCATCGAGCGTGCTGCTGCACACTCCGCCGATGTTTTCACTACCGTCTCCCACATCACTGCATACGAGAGTGAGCACCTGCTCAAGCGCAAACCAGACGGTGTCTTGCCCAATGGATTGAACGTTAAGAAATTCTCGGCTGTCCATGAGTTCCAAAACTTGCATTCTCACTCCAAGGATAAGATAAACGACTTTGTTCGTGGCCATTTTTACGGCCATAATGACTTTGATCTGGAAAATACTCTCTACTTCTTTACCTCTGGACGATATGAGTACCGAAACAAGGGCGTGGACATGTTTATTGAGTCCTTGGCCAGACTTAATCACCGACTAAAGTCATCTGGATCCAAGACCACAGTTGTTGCGTTTATAATCATGCCCTCTCAGACCTCCTCTCTCACGGTAGAGGCACTCAAGGGACAAGCTGTTGTCAAGTCCTTGCGTGATACCCTAGAGAGTGTAGAGAAGAGTATCGGGAAACGGCTGTTCGAACGCTGTCTCGGCTGGAAGGAGGGTGATAACATGCCAGACGAAAAGGACCTAATGACGAACCAAGATCGTGTACTCATACGTCGTCGTCTGTTCGCTATGAAACGTCACAACCTTCCCCCAATCGTCACTCATAACATGATAAACGACTCGGAGGACCCTATCCTCAGCCAACTCCGTCGCGTACAGCTCTTCAACTATCCAACGGATCGTGTCAAAGTAGTATTCCATCCCGAATTCCTTAATTCTGCCAACCCTGTGCTTCCCCTGGACTACGACGACTTCGTCCGAGGAACTAACCTCGGTGTCTTCCCTTCGTACTACGAGCCATGGGGATATACTCCTGCAGAATGTACAGTTATGGGCATCCCAAGCATAACAACTAATCTCGCTGGTTTTGGATGTTACATGGAAGAGCTGATTGAGAACTCAGCTGATTATGGAATATATGTTGTTGACCGAAGGTTGAAGGGGGTTGATGACTCGGTAAATCAGCTCACGAGTTACATGTTTGACTTTTGCCAGAAGAGTCGAAGGCAGCGCATCAATCAGCGTAATAGAACCGAGCGACTAAGTGACCTGCTTGATTGGAAACGAATGGGACTGGAGTATGTTAAAGCTCGCCAGCTTGCCTTGCGACGTGGTATGTGTTAATATCTTCCGCCATCTCAATTTCCATTTACCCCTTATCTAACTGTCGTGCTTCCTACTACAGCGTACCCAGCTTCATTTGACGCTGCCGACGATTTTTACGAGGCTATTGGCCACACGGAGCAAAAGATCTCTCGCCCACTGTCAGTCCCAGGTTCTCCTCGTGACCGAACTGGCACTATGACCCCAGGAGACTTTGCTTCCATCCAAGAAGGCCGTGAAGGACTTGATACAGAGGACTATATCTCATACAAAGTCCAGTAAGTAACCGAGAGTGGTTTATAATCTAGACCTCTCGCATCAAAGTTGCTATAGATGTTAACCATATATATAGGAGTGGCAGCGATGAAGACGAAGATGATTCGTTCCCAGTCCCCATACGACCAAAGCGCGAATCTATTTCCCTAAAACTAGACCCAACTTCAAATGCAAATGGAAGCTAAACTAAACAACCAATTTCGGTAATTCAAGAATTGATCACAATGGGGGAGGTGTTGATGTTGGTGTGATACATCCATTTTGTTGACCGGCATGTCGAGGAGTTAGTTGCGAGAAAATGCTCGAGTGTGTGAATAGCCGTACCGAGCTATTGAATACATTCCTACTTCGTTTGTTTGATGTGTTATGTGATTTTTTCATCCTTACCCGTAGTTAGAACTACGTGCAAGCAGGCCATATGGTTATGTCAATGCTGTATATTATTATATTCAGTCGTTCGCCTTTCTTTTCCTTTCTACTTTTTTGGGCAATATAAATTCTTGTTTAATTTTGTTGAACCTCATTAAATCAACATACACTACCCCTATAAGTAGAGTATCAACCATAAAGTAAAGAAATAACAAAGTAATTACAAATCTTATCTCATTAACCATTATTTCTGTTTTCTAGTACGCTTTTTTCTTGGTTTTCTCTATGGTGGTTATCCATTTTTAGCCTCACAAATGATGATGAATTGATGCTTATAGGGTTATGACCCAAGCACGGCTTTCTACTTGAAAGCGCAGGTCAATCATCCATTGCTAGGCCATATCTACTTGTCACGCTTGTAGATTTTAGCCAGGAAGATTTCAAAGACACTTCCCTTGAGGCCCTCGGAGCCGTCGACGGCAGCAATCATAGTTTTCAATTTCGAAACCTGTTCTTCCTCAAACTCTTGGTAGACTTTCTGGATGTTCAATTCATTGAAAACTGCCTTCACCTTAGCTTCCATGGCAGCATCCTTTCTGCCGTAGCAGTCATCAAGGACCTTGCGTTGCTCGGGGGAGCAGCGGGTCAAGGCCTGGTTAACCACCCACGAGCACTTGTTATCCTGGATATCGGTGCCGATCTTTCCAATCTGCTCTGGCTTTCCGAATACGTCGAGATAATCATCTTGGGCTTGGAAGTAATGACCCAATGGGATGAGAATATCGTGAGCCTGGCGGAGGTTGTTGGGGGTAGCAAGCTGTAGGTAATGTAATGCAAGCGCAACGGGGAGGTAGAAGCTGTAGTAAGCCGTCTTGTAGACAACGATGAAGTTGAACTTATCCATGTTGAAGTTGTTAAGGTCAACGTGGTCCTCGGGGGCGGTGATAAGATCGCATAGCTGACCTAGCTCGGTTTGGAAGGTGATTTCGTGGAAGAGCTCGAGAAAATCGACATACGCGGGATGAGAGCGGAAGTGTTTCTTAAGAAGGATGTAGATAGAAGACTCGAGCATGAAGGCATCATTGATTGCGATCATTCCAACCTCGGGGCGACGGAACCAGCATGGCTCGCCACGACGGGTGATTGAGCTGTCCATTATATCATCGGAGACGAGGAAAAATGCTTGGAGAAGTTCGGTCATCCATCCAAGCATGCCGAGGTGCTTGAATTGTTCCTCTGTCAAGGGTTTTTCAAGCAGTGCAAGGGCGGTGTCAGGGACTGATAGACCGCGGTTAAGCTTCCCTCCAGGGGCGTTGGCATTGAAATTCTACCGCAGTGTTAGCTACCCGAGGTGGAAACGATAATTAGGATAACTAACCTTCTGAAGCCATTCTAGAGCCTGTGGAGGAATGTTATACTGCTTCGAGTGCTCGCTGATGTCCTTGACGATTGCGGGGAAGACCGCATTGAAGTCCTCGCGGCTGGTGCTAGGGGCCATTGTCAAGGCGGCTGGAATTGATTCCTCTGGCGGTTATGGTATAGACGGGAAAGATATGAACAAAAACCAGCTTCAACGCTCAATGGCAACGAGGTATGGCTTTTATGTATACGGAGCAAAAGGGGTTTCGAAGGGAGGATTTGCTTTAATCCCTCCGAGCGCGCATCCCACCATGTTTGCGCTGTTTGCACCCCGAGCTCTGTAAACTCGCAAGTTGTAAATAATCAACGACGAGCTCAACTATCTCGCGCTTTTCAAGGTAAGGTCCTTAATCCTGTGATATGTTTGATGTGCAAGCTTATACTAATCTCTTGTTTCTTTGCAGACGATCTACCGCCGGAACTTTTCCGTTCGCTGCAAGCTGCAACGCCATGGTGCTATAACATTACTATCATTCGTGTCAACCGTTACTCTCGAGCGCGATAATGAATTTTAGCGCAGATAATGTTAGGGAGCTGAGACATAGGCTGGAAGATGCCGCTATCAAGTGTTCTGAGCGGTGTTTGTATCACTCGGCAAAATGGTACGGCTTGAGATATGAGCTTGCGCAATATTCGAGTCGTTTCGCTGGTCAGCTAATAAGGATTGATATCTATATAAAGGGCGGCTGAGATGCTAGATTCATTGATCCCCGTCGAACAAGATGAAGGCACGGATACAGAACCAAATTCACCTATGGACGTTTCGCCTACTCCCATTGTCAATCCATTCCTAGGACCCCAGGACCCAGAAGAAGCGGCCTTGGAAGCCAGAGAGGTTCACAAATACATTCTCGCCAAATCATACTTTGATACTCGTGAATATGACCGCTGTGCAGCTGTTTTTCTCCCTCCATCTATGTCATCAATTCCTCTAGCACCGCGTGTTCCGTCTACGTCGAAGCCGAAAACTCCCCTCCAATCACAAAAAGGCAAAGAAACGACCCCCATATTCGGCAATAAGAAAGGAGGTAGCTCTACGTCACAAAACCCATTTCCAAAGCTGAGCCAGAAATCTTTATTCCTCTCTCTATACGCGAAATATTTAGCTGGTGAAAAGCGCAGGGACGAGGAAACAGAAATGGTACTCGGCCCCGCGGATGGAGGCATGACCGTGAACCGGGAACTCCCAGGGCTTGCCCAAGGATTGGAGGGTTGGTTTTCTGACCGACAAAAAATGGGACTTGAAGACAGAGGGCAGGGATGGCTAGAGTATCTATACGGAGTGGTTCTCTTGAAAGCTAAAAACGAAGTAGAGGCCAAGAGGTGGTTGATAAAGAGTGTCCATCTTTATCCATTTCATTGGGGCGCATGGCAAGAATTAAACGACCTACTTGCCAGTACAGATGATGTAAGTTTTACCGCTAAACATTTTAATCAAATCCTAGCGTCACCATTAACGGTTATCCACAACTCTAGCTCAAACGTGTGGTTGATGAACTACCCCAGAATATCATGACTTTAGTATTCCATCTATATTCCAGCCAGGAACTTTACCAGGCAACGGAAGATACGCACCAGATTCTCACTGAGCTGGAAGGTATATTTCCATCAAGCTCATTCTTGAAAACTCAGCGGGCGTTGCTATACTATCACTCGAAAGGTATGCTATTGGGGTGCATCTGGAATTGCACTTGGAAATATACGACCTGTCTGCTAATACGTTTTCTAGATTTTGAGGAAGCATCCCATCTCTTTTCCGAGCTTCTTATCAACTCCCCCCATCGTCTCGACTGTCTAGATCATTATTCAAATATTTTATATGTCATGGGCGCAAGGCCTCAACTTGCGTTTATCGCTCAGCTAGCCACTGCGACAGACAAATTTCGCCCGGAGACATGCTGTGTAGTGGGCAACTACTACTCCCTTAAATCAGAACACGAGAAAGCAGTTATGTACTTTCGACGTGCACTAACTCTAGACAGAAACTTTTTATCTGCATGGACTCTCATGGGCCATGAATACATTGAAATGAAGAATACGCATGCTGCTATCGAGTCATACCGACGAGCTGTTGATGTTAACCGCAAGGACTACCGTGCGTGGTATGGTCTCGGTCAAGCTTACGAGGTGCTTGATATGTCTTTCTATGCACTCTTCTATTATCAGCGTGCTGCAGCCCTCCGGCCATATGACCCGAAGATGTGGCAGGCAGTTGGGTCTTGCTATGCCAAGATGGGCCGTACCGAGCAGAGTATTCGGGCACTTAAGCGTGCTCTTGCCGCCGGATCTTATTATGATGGCGGAGGCACTGGATTGAACTCATTTTCTAGCGCAGGGGGCACGAGGTTAACTTCTAAAGGCCATGGGAACCCCAAAAGAATACTCGACCCAGAGACCTTACATCATATTGCAACATTATATGAAAAGCTTGGAGATGAAGATGAAACCGCCGCATATATGGAGCTTACTCTACAGCAAGAAACTGGCCAGACGGACCAAGGTGATTCTGACCTTGAAGGCGGAGAAGGAGGAGGCTCTGCTGAATCGCGACGTACCTCCTCGTTTACCCATCGTGATGATACGGAGGATGAAACAGGTGGCACAGGTGTCACGGCAACGACGTCTAAAGCTCGCTTGTGGCTTGCAAGGTGGTCATTGAAACACGACGACTTAGACCGAGCGGACCAGCTGGCTAGTGAGCTGTGTCAGGATGGTATAGAGGTTGAAGAGGCAAAGGCCTTGATAAGAGATGTCAGGTCGAGAAGGGAGGCGGACGGACTCCAAACCTGATTTATGCTGATTTTTACCTTACTGCCGGAGTATTAGCGGTGGAGTTATGAGCATTAAACATTCGACTCAGGCTCACGAATCAGCTTGATAGGGCCCCTTTAACTGTTACGAATGACTAGATGGGTTACCGGCGCTCTAGAAAACGATTATGGAATTAACGATAAAACTTACTGTCAATATGGCACTAAATAATTATACATGTTGATAGATGCTGTGTTATCTATAGAATATTGGGCACTCGTCAGCTAGCGGAGCTTGTTATATGCCGCCTCTGAAGTAACGAGAGCACTTCTGTCCAATCTCCACGGTAACAAACATCATTGGACCTCTCTTTCTGTACGCCAGAGGAGTCGACAGACTCGTTCTGGTTCCGACTCCCACATTCAGGCACCTCTCCATACCCCCATTTCAAACATCCAACAATGTTACCCTTGCCGAATCTCTTCCACCGATCGACCAGTTCATCACCTGCTTTTGACGCATTGAACTCGAGTCCGACAACTTTCCAATGCATGAACATTACTTTGCCTATGCCTGGAATCTTTCCGCGTCGCCGTAGGGAGACGAGAGTCTCCCCCACTTGCGTCATATCGCTTACCACTAGATTACGACGATTAGAGTCCACAAGCACGATGCTATACATGGGCGGCGCCTGGGGAGTATCTTGTAAGGCCGCCAGTGAAGTGAGCCAGCGAGAGACCGAAGAAGGCGCAATTGATGACCTACATGACGGTATGTAGCGGCGTAGCAGGCTCGTCGTTGCATCGGAGAGGGTCGAACTCAGGAAAACAGGGAGTTTTGTAAAAGGGGAATCTTCCATGGGATTTGGCCTGCGACTGCGTTCAGATAGGTTTGAGGAGGACCTCGTCAATGATAGCTCTTGCGATGGCTTTTCGTTGCTATTGTGAGAATGGTACGACTGAAAGGAGTGGGACCGTAGAAAACCTGGATTCAGCGGAAGTGAGTCTGATAGAGAACTAGCGGTGGATTCTCCCTTTTGGGCGGAGGTTTCTGTGATAAGCCCCATTTCGCCATGACAGGGTTCATTTGTAGAGGGAGGTGAGCACTTGACCTCAGCAAGGTTAGTGATGTTACTTAAGTGACGATATGGTGGCTGTTGTTCATCCGACGAGCTACTGCTAAGTGTTTGTGTCGCATCAGGGAGAATAGAAACCGGTGTCGGGGTAACTTTGATTGCATTCTGGGACATAGATGGAAACCCGTCCCGAACTTCGAGCTTCCGTTTCTGCCCAGAGATAGGAGGAATCAACTGAATCTCTGCTCCTTGACTAGGCTCGCAGTCTCGAGAACGATCACTGCAGGCTATCAGAGGCTGCGATGAAGTAGCGACGCTTGATATTGTCATAGTAGTAGCAGAATTCTCAGAATGATCCACGATGTATTGGGGCTTTTTATTAGTGGGATCCATTTTCTCGGCTAACTCCGCGGCTTCTTGTGACAGCTCTTCCACAGGAACGGAATTGGCAACCCGTGCCAATTCTTGTAGTTCTTTAAAAGAGGTGGCAGCATCATATTCCCTATCAGAGTGGATTTTCACGACCCGAGGGAATCGAAGGGAATAATAGCGAGCACCTTGAGGCTTATCAAAGCCAAACCCAGTCATCTCTACGATGAAAGGGGTCCTGAACATCACCTGTATCTTCGGCAGCCGAACTTGATCAACACGTAATGAAAATGGAGCGTCATCAGAATCAACATCGCAGGCTTGGAACTGCCCGAGTTGGTTTAGAGTTTGCAGCAATTGGGTATTTATATTTTGTTTGTTCAGAATGTCGATGATGCGGAATGTTGGTTTACAGCCCGAATCATCATCCAGGCAACCGATAAAGAAGGAAGTCCATGATAATGGCTTGATACTGTCAAGAGAGACTGCATCCCGAGAATCGTATCTCCCCCCAATGAGGACGAAGTCGGCAGTATCCCCTAGTCCAGGAATGGACTCTTTCTTGAATTTCACCCAACAACATGAGAATTCGCTTGTATCCTGAGAGAACGTTCGAAAGTAGGGCTCATCCGCCCCTTTCAAGACAAGCCCTTCCCATTTTTGGGCTGAAACTAGAGAGAATTCGTCCTTCAGCCGTTCATATGCACTTGGGCGTGAGAAATCTATATTGAACTGTGGTGTAATATCCGTCAAGCCTTCTATTGGGTTCACCACCTCAGTAAGGAGCGCCCTTCGCTCTCGGTACGGCTTGGCCAATGCGACATTATCGTCTAGGAGCAATAAATCAAAGAATACAACGAATAGATGTTCTTGGGGATCTGGCCTAAAGGATATGAGTAAATCGAAGTAATAATAAAGGAGGATATATACGCACGGAGAATCGCTTTCGGTGCCAATGAAAGTACCTGCTCTCATGACATGCTTCCGTAAGTGATAAAACGGGAGGATCTCATGCTTAATGTCACTCCACACTAGTAATTCACCTTCTAGTATGCATCGCTTGGAGAAGCGGCAGCCAGGTTTGCGGATCTTTAGTGAGTCCCTAATAGCCCCGTGCATACCTTTCCGATCCACTGTCGATTCTTTCCCACTTTTGGAGAAAATACGAATGCAATCCCATCTTCGTTCAAGGTCAATGTGTACTTGGCAGTATTCTCCATCATACTTCCTCTCGACACTCATCAGTCTGTTTCCAGCCATCCTGCAGCAATGTTTAAGACTTCTTCCTTTGTAATACTCCGGTCTCCCAACTTTTATGCCGACCTGGGGAGCAAGGTGAGGCATTGAAAGCTCCATAAGAGCCCGGCCGTATTCAGGATCAGGACATGGTGGAAACTGCTTCATTGGTCCGCGATCCATGGCCTCCAAAGCTGCTTTGAGGGAACTTCGTACCGAGAGAAGGGCTGGAAGTAGAAAATGGAATTTCCTTAGGGTCCATCGTTGTGGGATTTCGACGGGAGTATACTCCTTGAGGAGCAACCTTGTAAGCCATTTTGCATCACGGCTTGTCAACCGGCGGAAAATCCGCCCTAGTGCTTCGTCCACCTGGACAGCAGAACGTTGCCGGCGTAAATCCGGCGCAGAGAAACGACTCCTCGCGGCAATCTTATTCAAAGCCGTCTCTAATTCCTCGACAGTGACACTTGAAGAAACATCCAGTTGATTCTCAGCAGCTCGCATCACATATTCGACACATTGAGCAAGGTCGCCGGCCCCTTTACTTTTCCAGAGCTCTAGCTCCCGCTGCCGTGAAGTACCGAGCAGTAGGCAGCGTCCTATGATTTTCACCAGGGATGGCTCTCTGAAGCCGTAAACGCGATCTGGCCGTAGTTCCGGGAAAAGACACGATAGTAAGGCCAGATAATCCGTATTACCGTCATGGATCCTCTTTCCATGGAGACGAAACCAGTTTGCGACGGTAGTACGATCAATGTCCTTGCCCGCCGCAGTCGTACGCTTTAGTCTGCGGTTTTCATCCAAGCTCGAAAGCAGGTCGCATATATAAGAGAACTTGAATCCCATATCCAATCCAGTTGCGCAGGCTTTTGAATGACTCGAACTGCCGCAGAATGCAGGCAACCGACTGTTTTACATGCACAAGCCAATCGAAGCCATCAGTAGATTAACGCGCATATCGAGAGTCTACTCAATGATGTGTGAGAATAGAGATAGAGATAGTCAGGAAGTTGTCATATATACGGCGTCTCTGGCGTCTCTTCGCTTGTCGATGGGTTTCTTTGGCGCAAAAACGATGTTGAATACTCGAAATCGCGACTTTAGCGGGCGTCAAAACACGTGCCAGGCGCCAAAGCACGTGACACAGCCGCCTTCAATTGAGATCTTTTTGGCTTGTATAAAACATGAGCATGAAGAACATGGATAAGAGCAGGCATCACGATGTACTGGGCAGATACAGTGGAGTTGACGGATCTAGATCATCTCATTCCTTGATTGAGGCAAAATGCTGCTATTCGTGAGAAACTTGAATTCAGACGTCCTT
>JANTQJ010000566.1:0-13447 GCA_032989685.1 Arthroderma sp. PD_2
GCCTTCGATCTATAGATCCAATAGCCTTCCAGAACAAAGAGCAATGCCACAAGACAGGGAATGTTTGCCACAGAGAGACGAAGGCGCCTATGCGAGTGAAGACGGCCGGCGTAACTTCACAGTAGGAGAGATGTGTCTGGGGGAAGCGGGAAGTGGGAGTTGGGGGGAGTGTGTACGGAGTAGGAGGGCGTCCCCTGGTCGATGTTTCTTCTGATTCTTCAATCTCAAGCACAAAGTTGGGCGGCTAAAAGCGACGAATCAGGAAGCGGCAAGTGGAGTCAAAATGACCAAAAGTGGAATAGCGGCGGTTCCAGGATTAGAAACGCCTAGTCCCGATAAGGAAGGGCGGGTCACAGCGTCGCGAACCTTAATGCAGCCCGGATTGGGGCCAAAGTTAGGGCTCAGGGCGCGCTGGGCCTCGTGATTGGCTGGCTCGTCACAAGAACAACCCCGGGGATGAAGGGAGCAGGGTTGAAAGTTGAATGCACTTTTGCACTTTTTTTTTCGCAACTTTCGCAAGCGTGAGGGTGATTGATATGCAGGTGTTGGGCTTGGAGGATGTGTGATAAGTCGGTGTGATGGGCTGAGCGAGCTGGGATCAGTGCAGAGAAGTGGAGTATCTAGATGTCCTTGTTGGATGGCCAATGTCAGTAAGAGAGGGCCGCCATGCTCGATCGCAGCTTTCCATACCTTGACTGGATGCTTGAGCTGCCTAAAGTTGAGCCTAGTCGAGTCTTGGTTGAGTGCCAAATGCTGACTGCGAGAGTTAGGTGCTTGGAGAAGTGCTTGCTGGTGGAGTTGATTGATGAGAAGACCGACTGGGGCTGTGCTGATTGATCAAAGAGGATGAGCGAGTTGGTGAAAAAGAACCAACATTTCCGGTCTCCTGGCTCCTATTTATCTTTGACCTCTCTTGCGTACTATGTACACTTCGCGCCTTGTCTGGATTGTTTATGCCTCTCTGCCTGTCCAGGTTGCTACAAGACAAGCGCCCAGGGATGAAAATGTTTCTGTTCCCGCCGAAGCTGTCAAGGTCTGTGATATCGAAATGTCAATGCCAACCAGAACTCGCCAGGGCTACAGGCCAATCATCCCCTCAGGACCGCTCTGCATAGAGCGCGTATGTAGCAAGTGCCCTTTCAAAACAACTGCTGGTTGGTACTCGACACCCTGACGCCTTCGCGCGCGACAACACCGTCAGTTCCACCCCAGCGGCAATCCGGCGTCACTCCAGCAACGACAACTCGCCCCAGCCATCTCACGCCCCCTTGACGGCGGTAACTGTCTGGTTTCCGACATGGTTATATGAGACGCATGTCATTCTTCGGCGGGTATGTGCAGGAAACGGTTCCATCGCGGCGACAAATCTCTACACCCAGATTGGCCAGTTGTCATGCCTTCTTGTCTCAATTAGGAAATCTTCACACTACTTAAGCTACCGCCATGTGGCATTGCCTGCTCGCTTATACTGAACTGAACTGTTCTCGAAACTTTATAGCATGCATAGTACTCCTGTGTTTAATTACTTATGGGCCTTCATGCTTCATCTCGCGATTCTTCAGCGCTATGCTGGCCAGAATAGCAACTTTAAGGAGATACTTTTGTTGAAAAGTATCTCCTGAATTGCCATGCCATGCCAAAGATGGTAGGGGATGTTGGTACATCTCATTGGGTAGCATGCAAGATGCAGAGGCAAGAACATTCCTTGTCTTATGCGCGCAGTATTCCCAGCGCCAGTTTACGAAAAGCAGAGAAGAATTTTATTCATCAAGCTGTCACTTTCGAGATATGGGGGGGGCGTAGCTAGCATACTCTTTGACCCAAAGAAGCTATCTGTTTGTTATCGCCCCCGAAATGTTACTCGCCCATCGGTCAAGACTTTCCTCTTTTAGTTCCTGTTATGCAAGACAACGACTACCGCATTGTTATTGTTACCAGGCCTAACCCAACTTGCTACTGTGAGTTGATGTTGCCCAGGATTTAGCGCTCAGATGTTTGCCATATTTGGACGTAAGTGGATGCTGCTCCAATTCTCCGTTGGTTATACTTTCGACATCATTGGGTTTCACTGTCTGTGCCTTCAGCTCACACCAGTAAGAGCTGTTCGGCAACTATCAACTAGAAGTTCTGCCTCCGGCCTCCACGGTTCGAGCGGGTGCAGATATTTGCCCCGGTCAAGAACAAGATATCACCGGTCTTCTTTTTCTTTTCATTTGACCACGTCAGATTCTTTTCTGGACGCGCCTTATACCCATGCAGCCAGATATATCCACTTCCAACACCAACGATGAATTGAGACGGATGGCCGCTTGGGATTTCCATATCTCGTTACTTCATGCTAGCTCCATGTGATGGTGCATTGCATATCGACTTTTGCCCCGTCCACAGTCACCGTCCGTGCTAAAAGTGCCCGGCCATCAAGTCCATTTCCATGTGCGCCCTTTGAGAGGATGTTCAGCGGGCTGGTGTCTCTTTCATCCCACTTACATGACGAAAGTGGAGTTGGTGCATGTAGTATACGACATATTATGTCCAGCCGTGCGCCTCCAACCTCCAGAGGCTTCGAGTACCACTAACTATTAACATCGCGAAGGATCCGAGACGCAAGGCAGGCAGGCATATGAGTCCATAATTTGTCTCGTGCATCTCTGGCCGCCCCAAATTAGCCGGTGATTTCTCTTTTCGGTTAATCCTGGATATCAGAAAGGAGGACGTTGGGTATATACTTATACTCCGTATGATCCAATCCTTTCGTTCGTGCGCGTCGTCGGCATCAGTTCTCGAAAAGGATGAATTTCCAAATCGGACGGACCCCATCCGCAAGATCCAAGTAGCATGTACATTTAATAAATACGAATGCCGCCTCTGCCTAGTCCGACTAATTATCTCGGGCGGTCAGACACAATTTGTCATTGTTATTACCAGCCAGCAGGCTCAGTGGGGTCTACCGGCGATGCATCTCACCACCACTCTGGCAGCAGCCTTGCACTAGCTCACTTGGGAAGCCAATGTTCGATGACATGTCCCTTTTGGGCTGGGGAGTTTGCCATTATAGGTAAGTGTTGGATTATCTACCCTTGCTTCTTGCATGCCTCGACATTAGGGCGACCTGCCCATGCTCAAAGTAGGGGGCGGCGCCTAACCTTAGGCCTGCCACCAGTTCCTTGGGTATTTGATTGGTGGACACGGGTCGGTTAAAATGCACTCAATAGCAACCTGTATCTGTCGCTGCATCGAATATCAAATTTCTATGCTCTGAGGCAGATGGATGATGGGGAGGGGGCCCCATCAGTATGGGGTGGGCATGCGGTGGCGCAGATGGCGCCAGCTTTGGCAAGTCAATTCACGACGAGCAAATTCGCGATGCAGTACGGAGAATTCATCCTACATTAATTTCTCATGGTAGGCGTAAAAGAAACATAAGATGTGAAGAAAGTAGCTTTGATTTGAACCATCGAGTACGGAGTATACATAAGACCAGGTCACGTCAACTCCCGCCTCATAACCTACGGCACGTAGAGCTATCATAACAGGCTGTACTCGTACATACTAGGATAAACATAACAAGGAATTAAACGAATGAATGTATCCCGTCATCAGCATTCCATTCCCATCGCCCTCAATGAAGAGGACACAACGGGTAAGAAACTTCCTATCGAGGAATAATACTCTCCAGAACCTGAAGAATCCAGTAGAACCAGACTCTATGGCAACACGTCACTTTGGGGTTATAGTTTTGTTAAATGACGGTCGTGGCTGGCTCTGTTAGCTTTTTTGATACTGAAAGGAAAGGAAGAAGAAAAAGAGAAAGAAGTTTGTGTGGTGAAAAATTATTTATGCCAGTGACTAGTCACGTGATGTTTTCTGCGGATAATTTATTTCTCCATGCCGGTCATCACGGGACTTCAGATTTCATGGAGTCAAAACATCTAGATTGGAATTCAAAAAGTTCAAGATCGATTTGATGGGAAGACAGATGCACCTTTGACGTTGAGGAAGAGACGGTTGGTTTATGAAGGCAGAAAAGGGATATCCTATATTATAACTGGGAGTCCATGCAATGCGGCCATCAATTGCAAATGCCTATGGAAGGTGACATAAAAATACTAGCTAGTTTACTTCCTGGATGAAACTTGAATTCGTCGCCTGAATGCACCTAAGCCTCCGCCAAACATCACAGGATTGAAAGTCGGTAGTTCAGGTGGCTTGTTAAAGGTCAACCATGGATACGATCTGACACCATATACCAAAAGCTATTCATCCGTAACTCCAAATGCCAGTCCCAAAAGGATACCCACAATCATTCCTGCCAACACAACTTGGAAAACCAGCTTTGTTCTGCGCCGCTGAGTCATTCCATCTAGCCAGCAACGATATCTCATCTCGAATCTCTGCCAGCGCCCAATCCGCGGCCCCGAATTTTGGCGATGGAAATAGCTGTCGTCGAAAATGGGTATTGGCCCGGTGGTATTTAACTTCGGCCTTTGGGTGACAACAGTATCACTCCCGCTCGCGCCACTTTCAAGATCGTGAGATGGATACTTCCGACTCCCCCATCCTCGCGGGCCGTGTTGAAAGTTCTCGTTGGAAGACGTGGACAGTTTGGCATACAGAGGCGGCGTTTTTGATCTAGGCTGCGTCGTCATGTGGTTGTATTCGTCTTCCAATTTCGTAAGATATTGCTCGCTTGAGCCGAGTTGGTACCTATTGCGCCGCTTGGGGCTTAGAGGATGGGCAGATTTGTGAATATTTGACTCAAATGCCGGTTGTGGCGCGGTGATAGGCAGCGCGCCGTCTCTCGTCGGTAGCATTGTGGCAGTTTCTTTCCTCTTCTTTCTGGCTTTGGCTTTTGGACTGCTCTGCAGAACACCGAAGGCGCGTCTATAAGCTTGAGACACTGCTATCTGGTAAGGAACGCAGCTCGGAGTAAAAAAAATACCGTGATAACTTCGGCACATTGAAGACTGCAATACGTGCTTGTCCTAGGGCTATGCGTTCTACTATTTCTCAAATGAGCCAGTATATCACTCTCCCCGTTGCTCCTTCTATACGAATACGTCAATATGCATCGTTCCTTCCCCTGAATGCATATTCATTTCTTACCCTACTTGGAAGGAACAACCAGGGAGAGAATAGTCTCCGTTCTTATCAATCCAGAAGCAGTTGGGCTGGTAGTCTCTTCTTACCACTTATATATAGGTTGCTCGGGAACCAAGTGCCATCGTATGGTTCGCTGAAGTCACCTGTCACGGTGTAATTGTTGCCGCCGCAGTCATTGGTCCAGGTTGTCGTCACCCAGGCAATGCAGGTGGCGTCGTCGTTACCTGAGAATAAAGAGTAGACTCCCTGACTCTCGTGCTGGACTTTGACTTCGCCCACGTTTCCATTTTCAGCTCTCCCAGGGTCGACAGTTATACCAACGCCCGACTTCATTCCATATTCGCCTAACTTGGTGCTAGTTTGGATTCTTTTATCTCTGATGCGGTCCAACGAAATGTCAATACGTGAAGTTTAACGTACACGTCGGGGAGGTCACCGCCAGAATTGGAGAGTTGCGGCCCATCAAGTGCAACGACAACCTTGATGGTCGAGCCAGAGTGATGGGATCCTGGGGCGAATTTATCCAGACCAAATGAGATAATGCCCAAGATGCTAGAAATAATGCCAAGCATGTTAACAAGAGCCATCTTAAAGGTATCGGAGGTATATTTGGAATTGAGATTAGACAATAGACTCTAGGCTTATGTGTTTTAGACTGCTTCTTGAGTGAATGGTTCACAACAGTTGAAATCTATGACCGCCTTTATATAGACAATTCTCGCATTGCCGCCACGGCCCCATGAATTCGTCCTACACTTCATCTATTGAATCCTTCACCCATCGAATCACCCCAATGAAAGAAGTATCAAGCGCAACGAGGTTTTTGTCCGAATCCTTCGAAGACGTCCCTGTTTCCGTCCTGATGCTACTGAGATTTGTGCAGCAGAGCACTAGGAGTGTGTCCGTTCCGGCCCTAGAATGAATGAAATGAAGCCAGAAGATATCGATCCTCCTTTTAAGTTTGTGAGGAGAGCATCAATTGATTAGTAAGAACTTTAAAGGTCGATAAAAAACCACAAATCCAGGGGCAAAAGTACACAGAACGGTAATATTACATACTCTCGTAACTTAAATTTCCTTATCAAGTATTCCGACATCCAAACCTGACGCAAAATAGAATACACTAGTACAAGCTCTGTTAGAAGTAAAGTTCAGCGCACGGTGGTCTTGGCGTTTCTGGAAAACTTCCTTCTTAAGTTGTCGTGATGTAACGTCCAAATGCTGCAAGTTGCTCCAAATGAACTCCGCCTTATCCTAGATACGGAGTTCTCTAAGAAATGATATCACCACTGGATGAGGACTCTCACTCGATGAAACTGGGCATTGTGGCAAATATCTGACCGACACGGAGTATGGGGCACTCCATTCAAAGTACTCCATATAAACTGGTGCACATTGACAGCAGGAATATTAATGAGCATTGCAGCGATTGGTGATGCCACTACCTTTCCACGGGCTCTACGGAGTACCTACACAGAATCATTGTTACTTTCCAGCCAGACTATACCCCTAAAGACGTCATGCTTCACCTCAAAAATCTACCCTCGCTCTCCTCCTGTCTAGTCCTTTCTTCTATTCTTGCCGAAGATGCCAACTTCATTGTCTGCAATAAAATTGGCTGTCCGACAGCCAATGCCAACCACCGCTGCACAGTTGAAAACACCACTCACATAGGAGTCGGGGTATCTCCTATCCCCAGTGTACCCCTGTGAAGGGCGTCAACGTGTCGCTCGGGGGGAGCGACGGACGGGGACGCGCATTCAACTCGCTCTACTACATGGCTACACCGGAGGATAAGGAGACTAAAGCCCTTACTGGCTGTGTTGTCATCTTCAACGACCCGCCGTTCAAGAGATTCAAATACCCTATGAAAGAAGGCAAAGTCGGTGGTACCATAGTTGATATGACTGATAGCCGTGCTGCCACTGGGGCTTGTATTGATGGCATTGACCAGAGCTGCATTGGCACGGTTACGCAGCGGGCCAGGGATCTTAATTACGACGCTAATAGGAATAACTGCGAGATACTCGAGCGGGAGCTAAATAAGGACTCCTTGATAGATGTGCTGGGTTTGGCAGCTAAGGTGATTACCTCGGGCATTTTACTGTTAAGTCGCTCGGGGACCTTTATGCGGTGAGAAATTCTTCGGATTGCTGGCCAGTACAGCGGAAGTCAGATCGACTAATGAAGATTGCCAAGTTTACCTCTTATGTGAGTCGAGTGCTATTTCATCATCTTTTAGCTGTGTATATGTAGTCCTTGTTTGCACTGCTAACTTCATGATCCTACAGGGGAATAATGCAAATACCTACAATGCTTACATCGAACAAGGGTATAAGATCAGCCCGGTCCTGACCGTCTTCGTCGGCGGAAGTGATAGCCTTGTCGACCGTACCTCCTCCCAAATGATGTGTTTGAAGGTGGTCACTGCAGAGGAGGGGATTGACGACCCTAATCGTTCTGGCAGTTTGGCTACGACTCTTGGGGGAAGCGGGTTGGTTGTTACTAGTATTGCCGCGCTTGTGGGGGTTTGTGTAGTCCTGTGATTAGGCCAATGCTCCAGATATGAAAGGAATGAGTTTACTTTTCAGAAGCCCTAGAGAAACTGGTCTCGACGAAAGATATAAATGGCAGTAGAAGAGAAGTAGACAAAAGGGAAATTGAAAGGAAGGAGTCGGACATAGTAGTACCGCATAATCGTTTGTTTACATAGGCTGTATAATAGAAAAGCACAAAAAAATTAATAAAATATACATACGACAGTCGGGATTCGCTGGTGGTCACCCACCCAACTACTAACCGACCGGCAAGTGGCTTAAGTACAGCTGAGCGGACGGGAAGCTCTGTTTTCCACTTCCTGTGGTCGTATGTACTGGAGTGATGGAAAGAGTGGAGCTTTATGGTCGGCGACGCCTCGGCTAATGCTAGAATTGGGAAGATCTAACAAACGTGATGTACCATTGAATCCAATCGAACATAAGACATAAAGAGTAATAGTCTAACCAAAGATATCTCATATCTTTCAAATTGTCATCATATACAGTCTTTTAACGAAAGTCTCTGAACAGAGTTAAAAAAATGCTGAGAAGAAAGGATCTTGAGGTACATCTCGCCTCATACATAAAAGAAAGAGCAGGTATATACTGTGGGTATATTTAGAGACACGCCTAAAAAGCCTGAGGGCGGCTCCACTTTAATAACTCAAACAGAAAATAGCTCTGTAACCGGAATAAGTATCTGTGAAGTAAGCGTAGCAAAAAAGACACATTCGAGATGAATTCATAGCTGGTTGGACGGATATGCCCTGCACATCACTTTGGTCCACCACCAAGACCTACAGCAAAGTCAATCGTCAAAGGCCGTATCAGGAGAAAATGGGTAACTAGGATGCTTACCGGCAGCATATGCAAGGTACCATATACGACTAGCACCGCCATCAATCGAAGAGAGATCTAAATTGGGCTGGGAAAAGTATTTCCAGGATGCTTCAGGATCGATCAAGGCCAAGTTCGCAAAAAGAACTCCCTTCCACCCTCCTACTACTTTCTCTGCAGGAACAGCTGCGTTGGGCGCAAACATTGCTTCCCACTCTTCTTTGACGAATTCTGCGCTTCGAGTATATGCAGAGTTTGGAAGAAGTGGAAGCATATGGATCCTAGAATCATCGATGTTAACGGCTAAGACGCGCTGAAACTGATTTTTGGATTGCCAACTTACGCCTGGATATATTCGAGATTTGCTCCGAAATAGGTAGTGTGATCAATCTTATTCTCGAACAACTAGAGCAGAATGCGGTTAGAACTCTCGTTTCGAATTTGAGAGAACAATTGATGACTTACAATTCCGGTGACCTTGTTGGCAATGAAGTTCTTTGGCTGATTGACGTTATCGCTCTTCATCAAGAAGTAGTTATTCAAAGATCTTGCAAGGATGCCTAGCATCAGGTTTCCTCGAGCCTCCATGCTCTTATCGCCAGTGGTCTTTCCCCACATCTTGATAGCATATGCATACATGGTATCTTCGGAAGTGGATTCCTGGTCCTTACCATCGGAAGATTCAAAGAGCCCCTTAGCCCAGGAGTGGCCGTGGAACCAGTCAAAGGCGCGAGAGAAAGGGAACATTTCATCATTGTCCACGGAATTGCCAGAATCCCGAACAAGCATGTTCACGTAAGCCTTGTTGGCATCAAGCCATGCAGGGTCTAATTTTCCAATGATAGCCGCAGATAGGATAAAGTAACCATAATGGAAATGGTGGTCATTGTAGAGCGCGTTTCCAAAATCTAGGCCGGTGTCTCCGTTCTGATAAGTGCCAGAAGAAACAACACCTTTCCAAACCGTATCATAGACAAGGGGGATCTGTTGTTTGTTATCGACAAAACGGGCAAAAGAGGCCTTCAAGCCTTTAAAAGGCTCCGCAGCCATTCCTTTGTCTCCCACGAGGTCGTTGATGGTGTAGATGGCGCCGGCAAACTTGTTAAGCCCCTTGCCGCTAAAGTACATGCTGTTAAGGTTCGTCTGGGGATCCATGTCTTGGGACAACTCATTTGCAGCAACAGCTTTGATCGCGTTCTTCGCGCCCTCAGAAAGAGATTGCGGGCCGGAGCCAGCCTTCCAAGGAGTGAAGTCCATGGTAAGAGGAAGGTTGCTCTCAACCATCGTCCAGGAATCTCCAACACATGCGGTGGCCATACCCTTGGTGGTGGTACTCAGCTTCATGTCCTTCACCGTACCCTTTGTAGCATCATCGAACGACTCGACATGATGTGGCAGAGCATACATTACGAGAGGCCCACCTTTTCCTGCCTTCTCGAACGCGAGCTTGTATGTGCCTTTCGCATCAGTGGAAACTGAACCAGAGATTTTAACGTCTGTGGCATAGGCTCCTGCAGACTTGTCGTAGATACCCTCGCCATCACCGCCGGATGGGTTCTTGGCCACCTGGATAACACCCTTGAAACCGGTAGGCCCGCTGATAAGCTTATTATTTTCGAGCTTCAATTTTGGATCAGAGCCATTTTCCGGGGTAACATAGAGAAGCCAATTCTTGTCATCTTCCAGGGTGACTTTGTACTTGAAGATACCATCTTGTGGGGATCCAGCAGGCTCTACCTTTCTAAAGAGAACGGCTGACTGAATGGCGGGCTGCAAATTGTTGTAGATACCAGTGATGAATCCCATGCCTTGAACCAACGGGAAGGTGATGCTATCTCCAGCTCCAGCTTGAGGGCGTAAGATTGCCTGGGCTGAAAATGCCTTGGGCTTGGATACAGACAGAGTGGTTGACTCCTTGAGCTCGGAGGCAGAGAGAATCATAGATTTAATGCCAACGGGATTGATATAATACCTGACAGGGCTTCCAGGGATAGTGCTGTTAGGTTCCCCAAACGCTCTTTGGGCCGGTTCCACGTGGGATACAGACATGCCATAGCTAGATGCGTTTTTATCACCTTTTGCCCAACCAACGGAATAAGGTTGCGAAAAGGTGTAAGATGTCTGGTTACCAAGGAAGAAATTTGCGTAAAATTTATTCGTTGATATAGGACCAGAGGAATTTTCCTGTAAACAGTTAATACGTGCTAGATAAAAGTTCATAATATGGATGAGTCTTACAATATGGTTGGCCTTCACTGGATGATCATCCCTTGACTTGATATTTGCGGGAATAGGATCATTTGCGATCGGCTGGAAGATATCTTGGCCAGACATGGTTGGTTCCGCAGCCACTGCCGTTGAAGTCTCACAGGATTGGGTAGGGGTTGCTGAAACGACGGAGGAGCAAGCAGAGGTCGCTGTCGGACCACCTTGAGTTGGTCCTGGGTTTGAAGTTCCTGTGGAATTACCGTAATGATGTCCAACTGTCGCTTTGGTAGGCGTTGGAGGATATCGGTGAGGAGCGGGGGACCTTTTGTCTAGAGAGTCGAATATTTCTGGGATGGGTATATGTGGAATTCCTGCACAGGGTTTGTTGCGATACCAACAACTGGATTGTTCTGCCTCAAAGCCAACCTCAGGAATGTCTAAATGAGGATATGGCGGATGAACAGCACCTGGCCGCTCGCGGAAGGTAATGTACGAGATATCAGTAGGAAACGGAAAAACAGTAGCGTGCCCCTGAGGCTCTGGTGGCGAGTACAAGTGCTGAATTCAGATGTTTTAGTATAAAAAATGAGGCGGCATGAGTGATCAGTGAAGGATTTCTTTTAGCTTACCGCCTCGTTGTTCAAACCTCGTCCGTTCTTATACACGATAGGCTGAGGCCTAGCAGCTGTCTCCTGCTCATTATTACGGGCTAAATCAGCATTGGAAGGGAAAGGAGCGGCATGTGCACCCTGACAAGCCAACAGAGACACTAGCGCTGCCACGCCTGGCAGCGTAGTAGGGGGTTTCATCGTGTATAGATTTCAAAAGAAAAAAACAGATTGCAACGGTGGCTTGACACCGATGGGGGGGAGAAGGATGAAAGGAGTGATGCAGCCACAAAAAAGCTGGGGAAAATAGAGCAGTTGGGCCCCTTGATATACCACTGCATCGTGTAGAAGTCTGAAGAGCAAACCCCGTCTAAATCGCAAAGAGAAAGGTTGCTCCTGATGTGTGGATGGAGTAAACTGTTCATCTGGCCTGCAGACGGGAAGATACAGTCCCCTAGATGACCTCACCCCGGAGCAGATGTAGCCCGCGCGTGGGAATAAAAAGGCACACGAGCCATGTGGATATTGTGTAAGATAATGCTCCTCGACGATTTCATTGGGATAGAGAAGAGGGAAAGGGTATCATAGTACAGCGTCAGGCGGGAGTGACGGGGGAAAGGAGGGCAGACTGAACGGGTGTCAAGCCTCGAGGAATGACATGCCCGCAGTCAGACGTACGGATGATGTAGAAAAAAAAAGCCATGGATGTGGAGTAGTATAGGACATAACCAGAGGACAAGCGGCTCATATGAGCTTTGAAATATGCAGAGCATGCCACACCTCGCTGACCCGGATGAGCTAAGGACTTACCTATTCTCTAATAGCAAAAAACGTGGCAAAGACGATAGCTAACGTGACCTGCTGAAACTAGAGGGCAAAGAGACGGGAAGAGAATGCGTGAAGGTGCGTTATAGCGCTCTATATATCGTTCAGGCTGACCTCTTTTCCTTCCAACAGTTGCGGGTCAACGGAAACCGGGAAGCCGCAAGGGGAGTCTTAGTTTTCCACTGTGAAGGCGCTTCAGAGGGAGGGAGCTAATTAAATTGAGTGGAAGCCTTGTGATACTGGATATCGATAGCCTTCGCACTGCGGCTGAATTTTATATTCTGAACGAGGCAACATCAAGTCGAGGGAATCTGGCCGTCGTCATCGATGTATTTTCTATGTGCCAAGTGGGTTCACTAGTCAACGAACCAGATATCCCGACCTTGGTACCCATCTGGGTTTCTGTAGGCATCGCTGCAAGGGTTTTGTGGATTCACTGACAAACCCATGGCTCGATCGTAAGATCTCCCGGCGAACGAGTTTCTTCCTCCAGATGTTGCCTCTACCTTGGCTCGAGTTTGGACATCACGGCAGCTTCAACATTGGTTGGTACCCGCCAAGTACCAAGTACCAAGCTTCGCTGGTCAACGATGAAATCCCAGTAAACATCGAAGGACGATCGACATGGCCACATGCAAGATGATATCGATCTCGAGGACCATGGAAAACCCCCTGCTGCAGCATGGGCGGGCGGGAGGGGATATGTGGTGCAGCCCTCTGGTGTTTGATCTCGCTGCAAAGACACTCGGGATAGATCGAACGGCATCAGCTGATAGGGTCATCAAGCTGCTTCCTACGCCACGACCTGCTCGAGGGGCGGGTTACACAGGGGAGCGCCTGTTCGATTCTGAATAGTAGCATCTTACTAACACATTAGAGGGTGTCATCGTCAAGCAGCTGTTTCGCACGGATTATGACGTTTTCTGACAGACGTTGAGGCGTTGTAAATATAACTGATGTGGTGTGCTGTAGGAAGCTCCGTGTTTATTTTAGTACTACTTTTTGCCTTGTAGCTGGGACGGTTGGTTTCAGGGGTTACAGAGCCCTATGCTGTGATTCTTTGCTGTGTGGTGACCCCACGGACCTGTGAAGGATCCAAGTATAGATATATTGCTTGCGTATTGTGGGGGAAGGGTGAACATGTCGATTATTTCATTTCTATCGCTCAAAAGGAGTCGTCACACGCTGAACAAGGGACGGCAACTCCCGGGCCTGAGTTTAACAATAATATTTACAGTGTAGGTCGTTGGATTGGTTTGATAACTCCTTGTTTAATCATCACGCGAGGCTTCGTTGCGGTTTGGAAGGTTGCCTTCGTCGTCCACTCAGGGC
>JANTQJ010000567.1:0-13442 GCA_032989685.1 Arthroderma sp. PD_2
CGAACATCAAATCTGTCCCCGCCACTGTCCTTGAGAGTATGAAACTAGAGCTCCAAGAAGCCAGCAAGACAGTTGCTGAAAAGGAAAAGCGCATCCGACGGCTCAAAGAAATATGGACTGCTAAGTCGTCGGAGTTCCGAGAAGCCGTGGCCTCAATACTTGGATATAAGCTTGATTTTATGCCCAATGGCCGTGTGAGAGTGACTTCAATGTTCCATCTTTCTCCGGCTTACAGACACGGTGATCCAGGCGGCTCTGCTGATGGGCCTGGAAGTATGGGAGATGGTGAAGAGAATTCAATTATATTTGATGGTGAAAACGGGACCATGAAAATATCTGGCGGGCCTAACAGTTTATTTGCGCTTGAGATTCGCGACCTGATTAAATTTTGGGTAGAGGAAAGGAAGGATATTCCTTGTTTCCTGGCCGCGATGACTCTAGAGTTTTATGACAAGACGACAAGAGCTTTGCGAATCTAAGGGGTCGTCCGTCCGTTAATTTCCTTTTAGCGCCCTTGGGGATCTCTAGGCTATGGATCCCTCAGTATGTTTATTCTTTATGTTCAGGCGTTACAAGGCGTGGAGTTAGGCGTGGATTTTGAGATCAGCTCAATGTCGACTCTTGAACTTAGCTTCTTGAATATCTCAGATAAAGAGTGACTATGTTGAATATTATATACATAATAGAATATCCTCAATTTGATTCCACTTCGAATCTCTTCGAACATGCATGATGTGAATAACCCAATCCCACTGCCCCTCATCTCGCCAGTTCTACTCTGCTTTATGCTTCAAAAAGTCATAAGCAATCATAGTATGAATCTGCGAGATATTAAGAAGCTCATCTATCTCAACATATTCGTCTGCTGCACCCATATTGTTCGGGGTACACCCAACAACCACAGTTGGCACATTGGCAGCACGATACCATCTCGAGTCCGATGCTCCGACGCGCATATTGCATACAGCTTGCTGGCCTAGCACTTCAGTCGAGACTGCCTCAGCCAATCGACATATTTCATGATTTGGTGAGGTATAGTTTGGTTCGGTTTCTCGTAGGATATGCAGGGAAATTCCTTCCATGGGACCAAGCATATCTTTTAGCTTCTGCGTTATAGTGCTTGCTGAGATACCGACTGGGACGCGGATATCACATTGAGCCGTTGCTGAGCTTGGAATTAAATTTGGGGATACGCCGCCTTTGATCGTGCCTGTATTGACGGTTATGTGACGCAAGGTGTGTGATTCACCAACTCCAGAGAGACCTTCAGATATAGTTCCTGCTGCATCGATCGCATCGCAGACTTCCTTTGGCGTGGGGACGGGGATCTTTTCAAGCTCATACACTGCATCTAATGCCTTTCGGAGACGATCGATGGCGTTCATACCGAGATGAACGTGTGCTCCATGTGCAGGGACGCCAACGGCTTCGATATCGACCCAGACAAACCCCTTCTCGGCAAAACGGACGATCCTAGGTGATCCAGCATCACCGCATATCATGGCATCACCAGTCGCCTTTTCAAGGTTATCTAATAGCCACTTGGTACCCTGATTTCCCATTGATTCCTCATCTCCAGCCAGGGTGATTACGACCTCACCGGACCATATATCACGGTTCTCGGACAGCACCTTCGCGGCGATGATAGACGCTGCAATACCGCCTTTCATGTCAGATACACCTCGTCCATAGAGGCGACCATCCTTCACAAGGCCACCTACTGGTGGTACTGTCCAGTTCAGATCCACACCCAGCGGGAAGGTATCTAGATGTCCGTTAAAGATGAGTCGTTTACCTGGACGGCCGCTCGAAATGCAAGCAAATACGTTCACAATGCCCGGCTCAGTTTCATGGCGGGATATTTGAATATCTGGGATCCCTTCCGTGAGCAACTTGATGGCGGCCTCGGCGGCTAGAGTGGTATCTCCTGGTGGACATGGGGAGGGAGCTGCTACTAGAGCCTGAGCTGCTTTCACGATCTCATCTCTCCGCTTTGATATTTGACCTCGCAGGCGAGCTCTCGGCGTTTGTTCTTCTCCCATCTTTGCGGGGAAATAATGTTTGCGGTATTCGGTACACCAGGAACAGCGTTTCGGTACCTAGCTAACTATTTACGCGGCTCAGGGGAATGGATCAAAGTATGATAAGCAGTAGTCGAAAGCGCTGCTTGAATATCAGTAACATATGCGATGTATCTCCAACATTGCTAGACATGTAAGACCACATATGCTACGAATGAATCATTAGCTGACATCACAAGGCCGAAATGGGTGATCCTTCCACATAACATTGTCTTTGCCGAAACGCCGACCAAGTTTGTTGACGACGTAGTGACAAGTATTCCAAGCAACCAGGTACAATTCTAGTCTGGTACGTTCTTGGGACTTTCTAGACTCATTACTTTGATTAGACACTGGTAAACTACTCCTTAATGGCACAATTCAAGTGCAGCACACTGGAAAAGCCAAGACGTCCCATTTGACGGAGAAATTGGAGGATAAATTGCAAACTTTCCAGTTCGGCCTGATGGTCAACAGCTTAATGATTAAACAGTCTACTACTTAATTTATCAAAAATGAATACATAGCAAGAAGAGTACATGATATAGCGGGACGGCAATACAAGCGAGCTCAAGGATGGAATGGGAGTCTATAAGTGAACTTGTCTCCAAGGGTATATGTTGATACGGATTTAAAGAAAACTGGGAAAGGTACAGAGTAGGTATGCAAGTTGGGTGAGAGGCCTGATCGGTGTAGCGTGCATAAGGGCCCCGTTGGGTAGGTACCACCGGTTTCGCATCCTTACTCATAGTATCCCTACCAATCAGCTCCAAGTCGATCGATTAAGTTGAGACGTATTTTGCAACAGCAAGCTTCCGCTCAGTCAAAGGCTCCGTCCAGGTGCCTACGGAAGACTTTTGCTCGCTTGCAGATGCGGGAGTAGTGAGACTTTCGTCCGCGAATGGATCATCTTCCTTGCTCTTGTCGTTTGCGTTAGCAGTAGGTTCAGGAGTGAAAACACTCACACCAAGTCTTGAGGAGTTGTCGCTGCATATCGCGTCGAATTTGGCCTCAACCTTGCCCCTCTTCGGCCAGCTGGTTGAGGTTGTGAATCTTGCAAGGAACTTCCCTTCTTGACCAGGCCCAACCTCTAGCTCAGGAATCTTCCAGGTGACGGATGAATTCTTACGTCGGAAGACAGCACCGGTGCTTGGATGCATAGCAGCACCTACCGCCCTAGCTGCTTCACGAGGACGCATCGTTGTTTCATCAACTTGTGTTATATCCAAATTTACTGATAACAGTAAATTGTGAAGAACGACTGATGCTCCAGAACCAGGAGATACAAATTGCGGGTTCAGCGAGTATTGGACAATGACGCTGGCTTGAAACTCCTCCTCGTTCCAGACGGGAGTGAAAATGACAGGGCAGTACGATGATAGATTCGATGAGTCGAGATGGACCTGATATTTGAAGGCAACGGTGGGGGCAGGTCCTGCGATCGGTGCTAGGCGGAGCTGATACAGTCCTTTCTCAGAGTCATCACTTGCTGGTACGTCACCAACAGTTGACTCGGGCACCTTCTCTGTAATAAATTGCGGATTCGCGGCAACTCGTTCCAAGATACCGAAGTTGTTTAGACGGACAAGCTGCGTTTCTGGGGTATGTTCTTCGGAGGAGTTATTATTATATGCGAGAGCAAGCTCACCCACGACAAACGACCTTGTAACCGCCCCGTCTGTTAGCATCGCAGTTAATTTTTCCACTATAGAAACATTAAGGCCGGATTCTGCTAGATCAGGATGTGCTATGGGCCCAGACAGGCTGTGTAGAGTCTGTGATGAATGGATTGACGTGTTATCCGGTACAGTATGGTCTTCTTGATTGGTTTTTTCGGGCAAAGTTGTGCTCTTTGGCATCTCTGGGGTTGCTAGAGCTGCAAGTGCACCTACATTCAACGCGGGAACGGGGCTATCGGCATTGTTGCTCGCGTCAGGTAAGGGGGGATGAGGGACGAAAATGGTATTTCGTACATCTCGACGACCCCGAAGCGTTCCAGGACCACGGGAAACACCCGATTGTTGTGCTTTCTATAAGATGCAATGTTAATTATCGAAGGAGAAATATTATCTAAGTCAGTGTACACATACCAGTCGCAGGGTGTTCGCTACTTGATTCAGCGCCTGCTTAGCCTCGCTTTCATCCTCCGGAATGGGCTGATCCCGAATGGTTAGGTTGATACCCGAATCGTCGACACTGGCGATATGTCAGAACTAATAGCCTTCGTATGTGCTAAAGATATGACAACTTACGCAGAAGCTTCCCGCTGGATTCGCGTGATCTCGTCCTCGGTATCCGGCCGCTGCGAATATCCCTCTGCATCAACTTGAGGAGATTTAACGGACGCATCGGTTGGTTCCCCATTCGTTGCTGCTGGTTCGTCGGCAGTGGGTTCCTCAGGGATGCCGTTTGTCGCCGTAGGAGGAGGCGATTCAACAATCGCTGAGTCATTATGGGCAGACGAGGCTGGCCTCTGAGATTCCCTTGACATAACCGTTTCTAAACCATTGGGGCCATCTGATTCGTCCATTTGGTGGAAGCTGCGTGATGGGTCAGCACGGCGGAATGGAGTGAAAGGAGATCGAAACTTCTTCTCAGGTGGCCCCGTGTTAGGAACAATCATGCTCTTCCGTCTCCCCATGACAGTCCCTAGCCGCTTCAAGCCACCGAAGGCGGTATGGCGTGGTTCAGGTGCTGGAAACTGTTAGCTGAAGGCAGCAGATGCGCAAAGAAAGAGACAGGGTCTTACCTTGTTGGAGGCTTGGGCGACGTTGAGTGGATATGCCAGAGCGCTGGCTGGCAGCATCATCTTGAATCCTTGGGGGTGATGGTAGCGGTTCCATCACTGCGGGTGGAGTTGGTTTAGGGCTTGTAGGTGTCGCCTGTCGAGCGGAAGCTGCAGTAGATGCTGCAGCGGGAGTCGAGGGGGCATTTTCAGCTGGCAGTCGCCCTCCACTCTTCTTGCTAACGTATGCGCGAATCTCTTCGCCCGCTTCTATATTCAGCAAAGCATTGAGTGAGCCCTCTGCAGCTTGCCGACTGCGCTCGACCTGATCCGCTTCGTGAGTCTGGTACTGAGTAAGAATATCTCGCAAATGGTTTACACGGTGTTCATCGATGGCTTGTAGTTGTTCCAGGACAAATGGCGCTCTAGACTGCCATTGTGTTCTGGCATCGTCAGCTGCTGATTGGGCCGGAGGCACCTTCGAAGCGTGTTTTGGCCCCTTATCTTTGATCTTATCAAGCTTCTTTTGGGCGGTTTCCAGGGTCTTAACGAGGGCTGAAAGGTCGTTTTGAATTGACGTCATTGACTTCATGTCAGCGTTTTTGGCTTCATATTCTCTGAGCGGCTTTTCGGCATCTGTCTCGATTCCGTTTGCTAAGGCCTCGTGTGACTGCGCTATGGACTCGGTCGCAGAAAGAATGCGCTGCCATGGCATTTCAAAGACTCTATAATAAAGAATTATCAGTAATCAGCAATGCTCCCAGTAATAATATCTGCTATTAAACGTGATATCTCACCCCAATGCAGGCCCTCCCTCTGGCTGGGGTTTCCGTGCAAGCTTCCGAAGTCCGATATAGTAAGCCTCCTCCACCCGGCGTCGTTCCTACTCTTCGCATTAGCCTCCAGCTTATCAGTATTAATAGGATATATGGCTGTATATGAAGTACCGCGAGCCACTCTGCAACATCTGTGTTGAGCTTATTGACCGTCCGCAACCGTTCAGTGACGACTGCAACAGCTTGGCTTGGCTGCAATATGCCCTATTTCCACACAATTCCATCGTTAATATCTGAGATGACAGCAGTAAGAGAACTTCATCTATAGGGAGGCTATTTGATAAACCAACATACCGCCAGGGCAGGATATTCTTGTCGCGACAGTTCCATCTCAAACGCGTTTCATAATCTGGCAGCAGATAAGATAACTATCGCATAGTTTCTCGGCGATGGCCAGGTAAAATAAGAGATGTAAGGGGCAATCTCAACCTGTAGTAAGAGTGACTATTGAAGGAATGACTGCTCTTCTCTGTTCTTTGCGACTGAAAGCAATAATGATCAGGAGATGGAAGATGAGACAGCCCTATGAGATAGCTGGATTGAGGAGAACATCGCAAAAAGTTGAGATTACAAAGACGTCACGTGCCTTCATCTTGCCACGCCGCAAAAAAGTCTGGGGAAGAAAGAAGCAACAAAGGGTTGAAAGAGAGAGAGGGAGGTATAGCATGAGGGATGACGTTGAAGACATAAATGATCTGTGAGTGATAGGTGTGATATATATATAAATATTGGGTCATTGATGCTGTCGACTTGGACCAGATCTGAATGCATGAAGCAGATACCACCCGTTGGCCTTCTTCCGCTCACATATAGAAGAGCATCCAGCCTGGTGAAATAGCTGATTCCCATCATATATCCTCACAGCTAGCATAGCTCACGAGTAAATTGAGAGATAAACTTCATATCAAACTAGTGATGGCCACAGACACAAATTGGAGATCAGAAGTTGGGTTTTCTGATCGACTGGCTAATGTCACAGCACTGCAAGTTGCACAATATCTCCCCTATCTAATTGTATGTATGGCAAGACTAACTGGTCTATAGGAGCTCAGCATATTGGCACATTCGCTTAGACTCTGGTAGCTTTGCCCAGGGACATGCAGAAGGGACTAAGCTCGAGGCCGAGGCATTTAACGGTGCCTCTTCAAAGGTAAGGAAGAAAAGGAATATCTATATCAATAATTACACGGAGCTTCGATCATATAACCCTTCTCAACCTTCTAGGCTGGGTACCAGGATGCATGCCAGAAATTTCTAGATGAATTCAAAAGCCAGCAGGCCAAAGATGAGGGTTCGAAACCATCAGACGCAGAACGAACTTATGATCTTGACCCTCGGCCCGGGCAGCAGATTGGCCCCTACAAAAAGGCACTGCCTGATAATGATGGACTCTTTTCCACCATCTACAAGTCCAGAAATGCGGATGGGATACTCGTGGCTTTAAAGGTCACGGCCCCTCAAATGATGGAACCGCCGCACGATTCAGTGCGAGAAGCCAGGGTGATAGACCGCAGCAAAAGCACTAATGTCATTCCGCTGCTGAATACTTTGCACGAGCCTGGTCGGCGATTTGTTCTTATATTTCCATACATGCGCTATCAATTAGATGTGTCGCTGAGCCGGAATGAGCTCTCGGCGCAAGATATTCAGTCCCATATGCGTGACCTATTTCGTGCATTGGGCCATATACACTCACTAGGCATTATACATCGAGATATTAAACCGTCGAATATCTTACTTCGCTCGCCATCAGGGCCTGCATATCTCGCCGACTTTGGCATCGCCTGGGACCCAGAGGATGCGGCCTCTGAGCCCGCAAGTGAGAAGATAACTGACGTGGGAACAACGTGCTATCGACCGCCCGAAGTACTGTTTGGGGCGAAGGATTACGATCCAAGTCTCGACCTGTGGGCCGCTGGCTGTGTTGTTGCTGAAGCCATCAACCTGCCAGCCCATAAGACATTATTTGACGCTGGCGAGCTCGGCAGTGAGCTGGCGTTAATACATTCCATTTTCACTACCCTGGGAACACCGAACCTTGAGTCTTGGCCAGTATGTGCCCATCATCACCCCAGCAAGCCCCGCCCTGGGGTTCATGCTCTGGTCCCTCCGTCATATGCCGGAAATTGCCATGTTTAATTGACTAATATATGTTGTAGTCTGCGAAGAGGCTGCCTGATTGGGGGAAAATCGAGTTTAAGCAGTACCCATCGAAACCATGGGGGGATATACTGGGTCAGGCTCCGCCCAACGGCCAAGACCTGGTGCAGCAACTAGTAAGATACGAGAGCAAGGATCGAATTACCCCCTGCGAGGTTTGTAATCCATATACATACATATCGACTTCGTGCACAGACTTTGGGGTTTCGAGGAGTTGCTAATGCTCTGGGGTTACAGGCACTGAAACATTCATTCTTCTCCTAAACATTATTATAATTCTTCAGGGATTGATCTGACGGCATTGATGCAGCGCAGAATTGTTTTGACTATCTAGATATGTTCCACCTTACCGTTGAATTCTTGCATTTGCTATCACGTGATAAAATTTCAACCACGTGACTAAAATGACGGATATGGCAATTCTCAACTTCAACTTCCTGTCGGCGTTCATGATCTATATCCAGTATGTCTTTGCATATTCTCTTTATTTCTCTTAGGAATTTGACCTGACCGTTTATGTTTAGAAATATCGCTCTATATATCAGATTCTCGCTACGGTTACTATCATAACCTATATATCAAGGAATTGTAGAGTATCACTTACACATACCTGGAGCTCATATCTGGAGCTCATATTTTTTTTTGTATACTTGGTTGGATTCGGTTGGAGTTAATTTACAATATAAAGTGAGGTCAGAGGGTGCCAGATACCATTGGGGATGAAGCCTAGCCGTGATTTTGAGTCATCCAAGACTGAATCCATTTTTCGATGGCTGGAGGAAGTGGAAAGCTCACGGCATACCTCGAGACGCGATTCTCCGTCCTGCTTAGATGCAAATGGCGCTAAGCGAAGGAGGACTAAAAAGCGTCACACAAACTCCTCACCTACACACCAACAGCCTTCAAAACAAATCCCAAAGAATCAACAGGCACCGCGACTGTCTAGGAAGAAAATGGACTCACCTGAGAAAGCGAAAGTCAGAGGAAGGAAGGGCCTACCAACCAGACAGATGCCCAATCGTCAAGTCAAGAGGACTGCGGCCCAGCATGTGCAATTCGATGAGAGAGTTTCGCCTCAAGCAGCCAGCAACAAGCGGAAACAGGCCCAGGAGCCGTCCATTCCAGAGCGCGAGTACAGCGTCCTCTCAGATCCAAGGTAGGAAGAAGAAGAGATTGCCACTTCAGAAGATATGGGCTAACTCTTGCGGGACCGACAGCCCAAGTGCTAAAACCTCAAAAACAAGCACATCCGCTCGAGTCCGGCTGCGGCGACTATCTTTTGCTCGGCCACCCGTGATATGTAAGCCTTTCGGCGTAGCAGGGACGCCCAATGTTGTCACAGAGCTCTTCCACGACCTGCTAAAGAGCAAAAAAACTCCTGTACCTGCATGGATAGTGTAAGCATATAAATACTCCTCAGACGTGAGTAAAGGTGATCTAACGCTTTGCACACAGCGACCGCCTGGAAAAAGAATATCCAACAGATGCTTTCTTTCTCAAGTCGGATAACACCGACCGAGTGGCCTCAGCTCCCTCTCTACAGGATAAGGAATGCTTCAACGTGCTGGTTCAAGCCTATGACAAAGCACGTGAATCTTATCTCAAAGCTGAGGATGAGAACGGCTGGTCAGATCCAATACACTCCATCCTAGGGACGGTAGTAGGCAGGAAGCGTGACAGCATGCTGGGAATTTCTGCAGTGTAAGTCTCCTGCGATGTCATACGAAGGTCCTTGCCATGAGTCTTTAAAAAAGTCCCTATATTTTATCGGAGCATATCAGATAAGGCGCTTCTCCTTTCCTATAATAGCCGGACAGGTGGATATAAGGATAAGCTTAAGGCAAGCTTTAAGGATTGATAAATGGAGAGGAAGTGGTGCTTTATCTGATCCCTTGATAAGATATAGGGGTTCATAAAGCCTTCTGGATAAGGACCTCCTTACGTATTATTCAACTAACGACAATAATCTCTGTAGCCAGTCAGTCTCGATCGGGCCAGCGTCTTTACTTCCAAGTGTCGACCATCACGCTACCTTCAAAAAAGTTGACTATCTCATCTCATATCAGTGCACTCACGATGAAATCCACGAAGTAACGGCTGCTGTCCTGGCCAACCGACAAGATCTCCTGCTCTCTCAGACAGAAGACACGCACGGAACCGAGTCTCACTTTGTTGCAGTCGAGATAAAATCCCCAGACGGTAGCCTCTACTCTTCAATCCTCCAGCTGGCAACTTGGCTAGCTGCCGGTCTTGAAAAAAGGAGGCAGCTTCAGACACTCGTTAGCCAGTCGACTGAGCAACCTCCTCCAGAAATGGAAAACCTCCCCGTACTCGGGATAAGCGTAGTAGGCCATACCTGGTATCTCTTCATCGCTGTCAACGCTCAAAGCGGCGGCATGGTGAGTAGCCTCACTCCCCCTCCGCTCCGTGTGATGCGTTGGTGATGCGCTGATGAAACATGCTTGGGCGCGGCTAACAACTGATATTCTGGCCGGACAGACACTGTATGGGCCTATCGGTATGGGCGATACCCTTTCCTTTGAAGGGGTATTCCAAATCTTCTCCATGCTTCAACAGATAAAAATCTGGGGCCAGGAGGTCTACTGGCCATGGCTTCGGGATACCATCCTAAGGCCTCTAGCTAAGCCCCTGGTCGGAGAGCTTCCCTAGCACAATTCTTTAGATGCCCATTGTTGTCATATTGCCTTTAAGTATCAATACACCGATCCAAGACACAAAAGTTCGCTCTACAGTCTAAAGGTTGGCGGGGACAGACAGACCAGCAGAGAGCAAGCAGAGCAGACACGGAGTAGATAGAGAAAAGCAATGACACTCTTCTTTGATATTTCAACACATCACCACAAACTGTTGGTTGGTGCTCTCAATTACGGAAAAATAACGGAAGGTTGGAGACTTCGCAGATTTTATATATTAGCGGCCCTCGCAACCGAGGGAAAAAATTCAATCAGGCACCATTCGACCAATAGCATGACCGCGCTGGTTCCCCTTTTTCCTTGCCTGCTGTTTGACGATTGACTGGATCCTTTTCTTACAGCGCTCGTATTGATCGACAGGCAACAAAACACGGCAGACAGGGGGTGGGAAGAACCGGCACCAGAATGTTTCTCGATGTTTGGTCGTTTAATCAGCATGAACATCGCAGGTACGGAGCAACTGCACATCAACATCATCGGGGTCGCTAGCTCCATGGCGAATATCGACTATCTTTGTGGTGTCTCGCAGGATATGGCGGCCATGCGACTTGCTCCATCGGCCGTGGAGATGTCTTCCATATCGGGGCAGGCGCCAGGTACCAGCAGCAGCCTCATCTTCCACCAAGCCACCGACCAGGATATTGCGCCAGGGGGGGAAGGGGAACGATGTACGACCCCTGGCCACCTCGTACCGATGTTTAATTAATAAAACACGCCAACTCTGGGCCGAGGGAGCGACTCGACCGACTCACGAGGAGCATTGGGAGATATATGGATTACTACCTGGTGGCTCTGGTTACTGGGCTGCTTTTGGGCTTGACTTCCACGGCTTCGATGGCTACAGATCGATGCGAGTCAGCCTACGATCTCGAGATGTGTCTTGCGTGATGACTCCCCGGGGAAGATTCGGGGCTGACTTGCATGGGTTTTTGGAGCATGGGGTTGGCCTGGTTCAGCTGCTTTTCAGACTAAAACCACCGCTAATCTGTTAGTGTCCAAAAATACATCTCGGGGCTTGGGATATCCTGGCATGAAAGTCTCCTCTTCCCTTTTCCCCCCAGGCTTCGTCTCGCTCTCTCTCTTCTCTGCCGCTACTCTTCTACCTGACACTCTTTTACCTCCTTACCGCTCGACGCTGCTACGTTCTTTACTGTCGACGTTCGACGTTCTCTCTTTGTTCGCTGCCCCCAGTCACTCTTTTGTTCATACATTCTTTAAAAGAAATTCGCCTTCATAGAGGGGTCCATCTGGTTGCTCCCCTCGAAGGCCTTTTCGGTCTCACGCACTTCAGCGTACGGAGTACTCTTGTTATTGATTTCGACGGCAGAAACAGATGGCTCTCTGCTAAGAGCTACTTACTTTTAACATCGACCACCGTCCTTCTCACAGCGCACTGGTTGCTGCATTACGTCTAGCCAGATATTGAAGTTACGAACCATTTTATTCTGATATATCATATCATCATGACGCGACATAGCCATAGCCATAGCCATAGGGCTCGAAAACACCCGAATCGTGACTTCATCCCTGATTCCGTCCATGATTTCTTCGACGACATCGACGACATCATCAAGGACGGGAAGAAGCCATCGACCATCACCTCTGTCATCTATGTGACCGCCAAACCGACATTCGAGGGACCTATCGGTGGTTATTCGACTGCGACTCATAAAGACAACCCAAAGCCAACCCTGCTTCCTCCGGTGGAACACACTCCCACTAGGTCCTCAAGGAGACCAAGGCCAACTCAAACTAGTGAAGAGGAGGAATCAACCTCGAAGCAGACTCCTACCAGCCGGTCGTCGTCAAAGTCTTCCTCGTCTTCCTCGTCTTCGTCTTCTCGTTCCTCGTCCGCAACAACCACGAGCAGCGATAGGGATTTCACAACTTCTACATCTGCGCCGACACGGACGACTGCGACTAACACGAATGATGCCGCTATCGGGACAGGATCGATCTCCCCCTCCGCTACAGTTGCCCCTGCTGCTGGGGGGATGAGCTCCGGCGCAAAGGCTGGCCTTGCAATTGGTCTCCTCGCGCTTGCTGCCATCATCGGTGGTGCCATCTTCTTCTTCCTCCGCAAAAGGAAGAGAGAGAAGGAGGAATTGGAGGAAATTGACAACGAGAAGACTTTCGGCGGAAACACACCCATGAATTTCCCACCACCGCCTGCTTCAAGACCAACCACTTCTCCAGTTGCGCCGAAGCTCAATATCCGTCCTGTCACTCAGTTCTCCCCAGATTTCGGTGGAAACCCTCCACCTGGAGCGGCCAAAGCTCCAGGTATGCTGAATGTCTCTGGTGGCCTGCCAACTCCTCCTTCAACGGCCAATGGATCGCGCAGTCTGACAGACGGCCCCGGCCCATCAGCACCTAACACTCCGGCCAAGTCACACAATGCTACCAACTCTGATCCATTCAACGATCCAGTCAACCCCTTCGATAACCCCAACTCGGCCCCCTCTTCGCCTCCAACTGAGCGAATCCTTCCAGACGCTCTCCAGGTTCGCACACCTAGCGTTGGGTCAGACGTCGGCCGACCTGTGTCTCCCGAAGGCACTGTCAACACCGGTGTCGTCGCTTCTGCTACTGCTTTGGCCGCTGTTACTACTGGAGCTGCCGGGGCTGCCGGTGCTTCTGCCGTTGCCTCGGTTGCCTCCAAGGACGATACTCAGAAACAGCAGCAGCAGCAGCGCCCTCCACAGATGCCAGTTGCCAATGGCCCTCCTCCAAGCCCTGCCATGAGTGCCGGATCTGCCTCCGTCGTCAACGTAGCTCCTGTGCCAGTTGGAGGAGCAGCCGGTGGTCCTCCAGGTCCAAACAATGTGTACCGTATTCAGCTTGACTTCAACCCGTCCATGGATGATGAGCTGTCCCTCCGGGCTGGTCAACTTGTTCGCATGCTTCATGAATATGATGATGGCTGGGTATGTAGTCTCTATCCCAA
>JANTQJ010000568.1:0-13428 GCA_032989685.1 Arthroderma sp. PD_2
CTGGGGGTGATGGGACATGGTATTAGGTCCGTATATGGTAATTGGAGGATGTGATGCTGATGGTGGCGAGGGCTGCTGTTGGTGCTGTAGGCGTTGCTGCTGCTGCTGCTGCTGCTGCTGGGAAGGCGGAATAGAGAGCCTGGGAGCAGGAATAGCGTACGGATTGGGTGCGATCTCACGATTCTCCGAGGGTTCCATGGGGCTCTGTTTTGAGCGTCCCTGAAGCTCTGGAAGCTGGCAGATGGGATTGAAAGGCGCCTGTTGAAAAGCTTGGGGTGGAGGCGGTCTATACTGCTGGGTATACTGATGTTCATGCCGTTGTTGAGCCTGGTACGCATTCGCATTCCCATTCCCACTCATATTCATATTGTTCCCGTTCTGGGTCATCTGGAGGATATACTGCTGTGCCCACTGCGCCTGTGGTCCGGCCAATCCCACAAACACCAGAGGCACCATATGCGGCGGGACGTTGGAGTTGAGCGTATCCTGCAGCATCCGGTGCTCGATCTTGCGCTGGTCGAGCTTGAGCGTCTCCTGCCGGGTCCGTTCCTCTTCCTGCTTGCGCTTGTCGTCCTCGACCTTTGCCTGCAGCCATTGGCGCATTGCGTCGTCGTGGCCGTCTCGACTGTGCCCATCACGATGGTCACGGCCGTGGTGCTGGTGTGAGTGCGTTGGCGGAGGAGGAAGCGGAATGCTGGCACCGTTGGAGTTTGAATTGCCGGAGCCGCTGTGAGCGTTTGTGGACGCCATTTCAGTGACGGTGAGCCCCATGGCGACTGGAGGAGGTAGGTTCCGGAGCGATTCCATCGGACGAGCTGTCGATGTCAACGGCGAGGGCGACGGCGAGGGCGAGGGAGACGGGTGAGGATGTCTCTGGTATGCGTATGCCGGCGTTGTGCGCGTGCATTCGTCAAGAGCCAGGGCGCCGTTGCGAGAGGAAGCTTTGAGGGTGAGCAGCATGAGTCTGTCCTGTCCGTTCCTTTTGCTTCCTTGTGGTCTTTATTTCTCTGTTGCTTCCTTTTGAGGCGGACGGCGTGTTATCTATCCCTGGCGGCCATCAGGGAAAATTAGCGCAGTCCGTGATGTGCTGGCCGTGAGTGTATAATTATAGCAGAAGGATGAGAAGGAGGTTGGTGATTGCGCCGGGCTCAGAGAGAGAGAGAGAGAGGAAGAGAGGAAGAATGACCCCCCCCCTGGCCCATCGCAGGTCGCAGCGCCATCCCAGCTCTTCATTCTTCATCCACCTTTTTTTTCTTGCTCGTATGTTCGAAAAATAGTGGCCGTATTTGGAATACGCACCGGGGCGGCGGTACCAGCACGGGGCAGCCCTGGACGCGACCCCATTGGTCCACGCGGCTCCACTTCCTCTTTCGGATAACTTAGACCAGACCACACATTTAAGATCATCTTCTCACCTACTCATACACCGCATCGACAGAGTAGCAACAGAGCATCAAGAGAACCTCAACAGAGCATCAACACCCATTTACTCCGTACTGCCTATAGAAATGTAAGAGAAAAATGAAGAGAAAAAACGCGCTTTTGCTGCTGATGGTCACCGATGTTTCCCGATCGGGACAAGGGCTCGGGGACCCACCTTTGTCCCAAAGCGGAAGGCGGACCGGGCCCTTCTTGGCATGCGCCTTTCCTCTTTTGGACAAGGCAGGCACAACCGAGGTTGCTCAGCCCTCCCACTTGCCGCTTTGGGACAACTTCTTCTCCCACAGCCACGATTTGCTTCTTTTTCTATTCTATACATATATTTCGAACCCCACGCACATATACACCGACAGAGATCCAGACAAGGCCCAGTCTAATTATAGAGAGAGGGGAAGGGGATACATAGTACAGGGCTGGCATGGTATACAAGAAGTTCGTAACAGAAGAGCGTTGAAATGAGGTTCTAGATGCAGGTACTTCTTCGCTGCATCGCGCCCGTTGACTCTTTGCTGGGGCCAAAAAGACCCTGATCTCCCGATCTCCAAAGTCGCCTATATTTAGAAGCTTACTCAGCCTCTCTCCCTTCTTCCGACCTCCCAACGACCTCACTCTATCTCGACTTCCCACAGAGCTGCTGGTTACTCTGGATGCCATCACTAATACACACTCAACTCGACATATGCACACAGTTAAGAGTCTGTACGGTACTATCTTTCTAATCATTGCCATCTACATCAATGAAGCTGATGGAGACGGGGACAGGTGAGGGGCGGGGGCCGTTTGGGAGTACAGCGTATTCGGGACGGTCAGCTATAGAGGACAACAGATGGCGGCTTTATCCCGTGTATGAATGGCGTCGACATATACGAAGAGCCCAGAAGGGACAAATAGAAGCCAGAGCTAGAGACGAGGGGCCTAACAATAACCGCCGGGTCTGTATATGTGATGTGATGAGACAAGGTTGGGCCCCATCAGCCTTCGCCCGCAGCCATATAGACCAACCACTACGCGAGAAACGGACGAGAAAGAGGGATTTATTTCCCGCATTTGACCATTACGCGGAGATACAGTTTGGTTTGGTTGGTCGAGGCTCGCGAATGATTGGAGTTGGCCCGTTCAGCCCGTTCAGCCAACGGATGATATGTAAGGGCCGGCGCTTAACCACCCCCTCTCTGTCAGATCGGGATAACACCCTATCGCCTCACGCAGTACGCTGAATAAGGGCGGTAGAAGGGGCCACAACTCTAGAAGCTGCATTCTACACCCTTCCAGTTCTTTTCTCTTCTCTCTTCTCCGCTCTGCCGGCGGGCGTATCCACAATGCAGACCCAGCCGTGGCCTCAACCCCCTCACTTCACCCCCAGATTGCCATTTAAACCACCCCCAGCAAGCATCGGATGTCCAATCGTTGAAGTTACTCCTTCGGATTACGGACTGTTCAGCCAGGGATAGGCTAGGAGCTTAGCAGCGCTCTGTCTCCTGTCAGGGTCCTAGCAGATCATCTTCCTTGCAAACTACACGAGTGACTTCTGGTTCTCGCCTTCAGACTTACATTTGCGTCTTCAAGTTTTGTATCAGATATCGGCACCCCGCCTCTCCACTGGTTTATTTGCATTATCATCATCAGCTACAACCCCCATATATCTGTCGGGTAGGTCCGTATGCGCAGTACCTAATTCACCCTGGTATGCACCTGTGTGACTACATCTGTGAAGGAAGGAAGGTGATGGGGTAACCCGAGGCGGCAACCATTTCAGCCAGTGGCTGCTCGTCAGGATGGCTCTTTCTGGGTCCTTGTCTGCGGCTGTCGAATAAAAAGACGTTTTCGAACAAATCCCAGATAACAAATCCCAGGTCTGCCATCCAATTTCAGCACTGTTACGCTGATTATCACTATCAGCAGCGAGAGGATCGCCCCCTGACCTACTAACACACCAACATTCCAGATACCGGTCTTCGACGTCCATGACATACCAAGCACCGCCCTAGGGACTCGTAATAGACCCGTATCAGCTCGTGGTGGACATCTCCGACGCAAGTATCGCCAAAGCCCGAGAAAATGAGGGAATCTAAGCCCCATCCAGCCATCTTTATGATGGTATCTACGTGATTGAAAGATGTAATGCATGTCTACGCCTATCTTCCTTCGACTCGGTTCAAACCGCCCAATCGCTTCCCATTACTGAAGAGGGCCTTGCACCAGACTGAAATATTTCTTGTTTGCATATCTAGGCTAAAGATATCAGCATGGAACCAATGTAAGCAACGAGACCTACTGTGTCACGTCTATGTAAACCTTTGGCTTCGGTGTGTAAAGTAAATAGTAAGCAATATGCTAGCACAATTCTACTTTCAGTAACTTCTCAAAGAATGGTAAGGTGGCTTGGAAGCGAAAAACAGGTAAGAAGTGGCTGACAAACTGGTGCCAACCACTAGGCGCAGCGATCTCAAAATCATCAACGACAGTGCGAATGCCATTACGCCCGTGATGGTTTGACTTGACAGCTGAAATATGCTTAAGGGCGTTGGCCTCCTGACTCGGCTTAGAACTATGTATGCACACTGTCTGCAGGACAACGATATTTCCTGCCTTGTATCAGCGGCGTCTTCCGACACACACAGCAACGATGGGTTTATTGGATATCAAGGCAGAGTCAGACAGTTAAGCATGCGCCGTATCCCGGTTTACTGGCAGCTTTGTACATCCAGCTTGACAGGGTAGAATAGACCAAAGGGGTATCTGGGCAGGCGCTCTTCCTTTACCTTCACGCAAAGTAGTGACTTGAAAGCACATGGTGGCGAGACAGCACTATACAACTGAGTCTGCGCGTAAACTGACGTAAGAAGTTCGTGCAAAAGTTGTTGGAATACGAGATCACACTTTCCATCCCCTGGTCAGAGGAAGAAAAAGATATCAAGATATCAAGATCTGATTTCCGCGGATCAGCCTAAACTCGTGCTTACTAACACCCGCTGCCGTCGAGCCGCTGCCAAGCCTCATTCTTATTGGTTCTTGTGGCGGGTAGGGAAGACTCTTCGCTTACTTAAGCAAAAACTACGTCATAGCACGTAAGCCAAGGCTGACAAAGCACGAGAAATGCGCCTCATCGCGATGTTTCTCGCGGCTTCAAAGTGAGTGAAGAGACCCTTGTAGATGGGCGGTGCGATGCAACATCAGAGATTTCCTGGATGGACTTCAACTCGAGGTCGACAGGTATAAGTATGGCCTCGATTCCTGCTCAATAAGTCTTATCATCAATATCATCAACAAGAACAAGAACAACAAAGCATTCAGATCTATATCACTTGCACATCCATACAAACAAGAACCACTCATATCAATCTACCAAACAACCACCACAAAGACAACTCGGTCTCATCAAAACAAACAAACAAAAACACCTACCTTTAACTCTACAAACAAACAACCTCTACAATGGCCGCCAACTTGACCGACTTCACCCTCCACTACGCACCCATGGTTATGGATGCAAACACCTCTTCTCGCCGCAACTCGAGGACATTTGAGCACCACCACTCTGCCTCCTCGACTCCCTCTTCATCCCGCGCCTGCTCTCCTGCTCCAGTCTCTCGCCACAAAATGAGCAACAAGGGTGCAGAGAAGAAGTCGGACTCAGAGGCTCGCGCTTCTTTCTTCGCCAACCGATAATCTAATCCCTACATTCTTCACCAATTCGGATGGCCCGCTGTTGTATTTCGATCTACGAACACCTTACAAAGTACTATCACTACTTAGTCGCCACCACGAGCTGACGCAGCAACGACATTCCTTTAACATCTATGGCTTTTAAATTTTAATATATGGGACGGGCGGTGTTCAGCTGGTTTTTTTTGTCTTTTATTTAGATCTAATAGCTACTAATCTTTAATGCCTATTTGTATATTAGCGAGGTTTTTTCTAAAACAAATCTTAACAAATGGTTCCCTCAGTGTCTCCCATCCCACGTATTTAGTAGAACTTCTCTTGTATCAGGGCCTTATGCAGCTGTTATCCACTAGCTGTGCTCCCTTCAGACGGAGCTGAGGGCTAGTTTCATCTGAATGTACTGTTTACATCGTTCATATCGTCGCTCTGGTCCGTTTTCGACCATTGTACACTACACTATTCAGAGAAACCCCACCCACATTGACCCCAAGGGATGAGAAATAGATATTTAAGGATGCAAGCTAGAACAAGAATTGATCCTTGAACGAGCGATTGTTTCACATCCTGGGAAAACTGCTTTCTCGCGACTGAGATGCCGATTTCGAGTCTATACATAGGAGCGATCCTTCAACGTATTATCAAGGCTAGCACTCCTCGTCTTCCGAGTCGTGGATTAAGATAGAGTTGTTTACACGGAGTACAGAATGCGAGGAAATAAGACATTCTAACCCTGCGCCCGGATGCATCGGATGACCCCATTTCATGCATGAGTTGAAGAGAACTTGCCCACCCCATGCAGCCTCGACTTCTATGCATCTGTATAGAAGCAGAGCAGAACCTCCCTAGCCTGCAGAGCTAAAAATAGATTGACGCAACATCCTCAGCCTGGATGCATCTTTAGCACGAGACATGATTATAGAAGCAAAACATATACCCAGATTCTAGTACTACACGGCAAATATGTCTGAAAATCGCGGTAGAAGTGTTGAAAGGCAACATCTCATATTCTTACTCGAGAAACATACTCGTTTCACTACTACTGACTATATAACTTATGCTCCATGGTTCCTATTGCTCGCGATCAAACTTGACGAGAAACTCCGTCGGTACGGTAGGTATATACTTCCGTTCACGCTCGCGGTTAACTCCACCGAATCCGGCCCCGTAGCTTACCAGCATGTCGGTGCTAGTGGGTAGTTGGAACGGTAATGTGAGCGAAGGGTCGAGAAGGAGCGGGGCATTCTTTGGTATAGTTATTTGGGGTGATGGGGGTGGCGCAGGCGAAGTAGCACCAGCTGGGGAGGACGGGGGAGGTAAACCTCTGGGTGTCCTCGGGGTTTGTGGTTCTTCGACTGGTTTCGTCTCAACCTTTCCTTGGCCAGTAGGCGGGGTGGTTGTAGTGGGTGTTTCTGCAGGTTTCGACTGTTGTCGATGTTGTTCGAGAATCTGCTGCAATTGCGAGGGATCCTTTTGTACGGAGATAAGGAGTTTCATCGCACTCTTGGAGAGACCCTTCTCGCCCACCTCTGAGCGGTAGAGCTTTACAGCGTGGAGAAGCTGGTTTGGCGTAAGGCGTTGGAGTTGCTCAAGCGTCTCTACCAGGGAGTCCATATCCTCGCCCAGCGACGAGAAGCATTGGAGCCACTGTAGCAGTTCGATTAGTGGTTGTAGGTGTCTGCGGGCGGCTTCGACTGTGCTTTCGCCGCTGCAGGTCGACGAGCCATTTTCATAGTGTTCAGGTTGTCGGCTGTTTGTGCGCGCCCAGTCCTCGAGGGCCGATACATTCATTCGGATCTGCATCGCCTTGGTCCGGGCAAGGTAGTGTTTTGTGGTCATGATTCTGTTGAAAAGCTCGGATCCAAGCCAGTAAAATAGTTGTGCTATGATCTGAGTGGTGATGACTGAATGCACGTCGTATAGATCTAAGACGAACAGAGTCGATGATAGCAGAGATGTCACATTGCGGGGGGCAATTTCCGCCCGTCTCTTGGGGGATGGTGGCCGGTATCGTTTCTCCATTGGCTCTGGCTTTACCTTCGATTTGGTTCTGAATAGTTTCCACTCGTTTTGAAACTGAACATCTTCAAAGCCGGGAATGGTCTCGTGGTCGAGCATTGCGGTGTCCAAGATTTTATCTATGCGGCGCTCAGCGTCGCGGATAACCAATATAAATATCTCATTAATCAGCTCCGCAAGGTGAAGCTGGAACTCGACGGTCGCTTCGACAAGTTCGGCATCTTTCTTCAAGTAGTGTAATAATAAGGTAGCGTTCGATATCCAAAAAGCTAAAATGGTCATGTCCCATTGATGCTTTTCTACGACGCGGTTAATCCGATCTGTAGCAGAGTGGAGGAGAGTCTGGAGTAGGTCGGAGCTGGCGTGATAATGCGCGTAACGTGCGCAAAGGAAGAGTAAATTTGCTGGAACGGGTTTTTGAGAAGGTGATCGTTGGGGGGTCATATTCGTTATAACAATATCCAGTATCCTGTCCAATTCGTGTTCCTGGAACACGAACATTTGGTCATTTAGACACCGGTCCCAGACAAACTCAGGCTGCTCTTCGAACTCATCGGGCGACTATGTTGAGTGGAATATTAGCGTGTGTTCCTATTCTGCAAGTATATGGAAACCGTACATCATCGTTCTTCTCATCAAGTCCCAGGCTCGAAAGGTCAACTTCTAGATTGATTGCGCTCTCCTCCATCATCATCCTTCTCTTCATCTCATTTTCAGCCATTTCCTCTTCGAATCGGCTATGGGAGAACCCCGAGTCGTAAAAGTCTTCCCCACCCACAGAAGTCCCGACGTTATAGCCATTTTCATGAAGGTATTTTGAAATGTCGGTTCCGGGCTGTACAAAGTCAAACGCCGTCCCGCCGGAAGATGATCGGATATCAGGCGATGCGCCATGATCTAGTAGGTTCTTCGCAATGGTCTTATGCCGGTTCGTCATAGCCCACATTAAAGCACTCCATTGATTGCGATCTTGCTGGTCGACGAATGCGCCTGCATCAAGCAGCGCCGATACAACCTCATGATGGCCCTGTATTGGTTAAAGGTCAGATGGCCGATTCAGCAAATCTCGGCTGGCTCAGAGGTCATTCCACTTACAAAACAACTAGCATATATCAACGGCGCAGTCCCCTCCTCATCTGGCGCATTCACATCCACATACTTCATTGCCTTGCCGCTAACTAACTTCCTCACCCGGCCTACATCTCCATTACTCGCCGCCATATTCAACGTCCGCTGCAGGATATCTGTCTTTTCCTTGTCTGACAGCTTCTCATCGGACGCAATAACATCCTCATCAGCTTCGACATTTTCTCCATCCCGATGCGCCGCCTGAGCAGCTAGCATTTCCATTAACCGGGCATCGTTGGAATCGCCAACTGCACCTAATCTGGAACCACCCGTTAAGCTCTGGGATGGGAGCCTAGGGTTGTAGAAGTCCTCTTCGGCGTTGTGGTCGTCGAGGGCAAGGTTGAAGGAGAGCGGTTTAGTAGGCATGGGGGTGGTTAAGAATTGCGATTGGCCTGGTAAATGCATACACGTATGTTAGTCCATATTGGAAGACGAGGTAGTGCAGAATCGAGAGGTACAACGGAAACCCACCCTGCCATCCATCGTATATTTCTGTTTCAGAGTTATAGCTTGGAATCGAGCGTCGGTCGTCTAGTGACGTTGGCAAGTCCGGAGGTAGCGTTCTCGGCTTCTCGACGCCTTCATCACCGCTGCTCTCGTGCTCAGCAGCGGTGACGTTGAAGGAAGGCCCTTGAGCCTGGTCCTGGTCTTGACCCTCTCGGTCCATAGCATTTAGATGGTGTATACTCCGGTCCAGCCCAGTCCAATCCGGTCGAATTTGGTGGGGGGTCAAATATGTGAAGCAAAGACAAAAAAGCTATCCTAGACTGCGGGGGAAACTAGCATCAGAGTCCATTAGGGCGAGTGAGCACGCGGACACGGGCCGTAAGCGGCAGCAGGTAAGTCGGAGCTTGAATATTGGATCTGGTGTATAGGTTATGTTGAATTTGCTGGGCTGTATATTGGTGTGTATAGGGTTGGTTGTGGGTGACGATGTTTTGTGGTCGTGGAAGAATGTTGTTTCTGGCCAAGATGAACTTCTTTGAAACCGGCGAGGACAAACTCCGATCTCCAACTTTTTATCAAGATGTTCAAACCAAAATATACAACCAAGCTACAAAGTGCAAAAAGTCCAGTTGTCCATGTTATAAATTATCATTACTTGGAATCTGTTGCCAAAGAAAGGTCTTATGTTTAGATATTGACACGCTCGAGTCACCGCCGTGCTGCACCAGCCCCAGATACAAGAAAGCAAACAAAAAAGCCACACCGATGCTCCTGAGTTAAGAATGACGTTTACCGGATCCGGGCCCCAGAATGCGTTGACGGGGATGATTATTCCAAAAAAAAAAACTCGAGTACCCGTAGATGAAACCAGATGCAAAAAGATTGGGAAATAAAATGGGAAATAAATGGCAATGGTAATGGAGTGGATGGGAGATTGGGGTTAATTAAAGAAGTGAAACATGTCGGTTTCAACGTATATCGAAGCGTCTTCGCGCTCGCTCAAGCATAAATAGTGTCGACTCATTCGATCGCCTTGCTAAACGCTATGATATCGTCGTCCGGCAAAGCAGAAATCCAAAGACATCGCTCCAATACTCCGGGAACAGGCTCAAATGCATATTTTGTGCTAGCGTCAATGAGACGAAGGAGACTCTTCACAATGGCAGCTGTGGTATGATACCGCTCGAAATTTACCAGTGGCTCACCATCGCGGGTACTTGCGATCTGTGCTGGCTTCTGGGCGTTGTATGTAAGGTCTTGCACATAGAGGCCTATCGTTTCGTTAGTAAGGACGGATGAAGGGAAATGAAGGGCAGGGATGTGGCCAAGGGACCTTGGGGATGCTCACCGACAAAGGGAATACAACCGTCTTGAACGGAAGATTCCATCTCAGACCTTAGTTTATGAAAGTTACGGATAGGTTGGATCAACGATTCCATCTCGGCCATAAACTCCCTTTCAACCTCTGGAACGCGCTCCCACGTTTTTGTCAGTCGCGAACAGTCGACGGACGACAAAGCAATGACCATCTGCAGCATAGTGGCGTAGTTGCGCATCTTACGAGCGTATACGGCGATATGGATCAGTTTCGTGATCACAAGAGCACGCTCAGCAATATTCTTGGTTAGCACGATTTCAGACACGGCCCATTTGACCATTAGATTGAAACGGGCGACAACCATGTCCAAGCCCTTGCGATCGGGGCCAGCGGAGAGATAGTCAACCCAGTTGAGCGGGGAAGGACATGAATGCGTCCAACGCATGTCGACGAGGTCTTTCCAGTCAACTTCGCTGAGCGCAGCTTGCTCGACAATGGTGAATTGTTGAGCGAGCGTGTGCGAGTCGTGAGCTAGGATGAATGCGATATGGCCAGAGCTAGGGAAGGTGCTGCGTGTGGGTGTTGGAGTAGTCGGCGTGAGAGTCGGCTGCGAGTTATTGCGAGGGCGAGAGAAGTTTGTCTGGTTGCCCGGATATTGGTTGGTATATGGAGGGCCGCCATAGTGGCTGTATGGTGGTAGAGAGGCCGGCGGGAGGAGACTTGGTGGTATAGATGGTGCTGCGAGGGGATGCGTGGGATGCGACACCTTTCTGTTAATTTCTTCATCCATCGAGAGTTCAGACGAGAGCTCAGAGACATTGTCATCGATGTCTTCATGTACAGGCGCCGGTACCGTCGCCCCCTGCGCAATCCTATTCATGCTCTCCGTCTTCTCTACGACTTCAATAGACGGATGGGATGGCGTATCTTGGCCCAAAGGCGATCGATTCTCGAACCTGGGAGCCCTAGGCGCCCTCATCGATTCATCGCCCAATCCGCGTTCTAGAAGCGGGATGGAGGAGTATGAATACTCTGATCCCAGATACGACTCAGTACCAGTGATTATACCAGCACCCGAATACACGGGATAAGCCGTGCCGTTGATGTTGACGTTTATGCCTTGCCCGTTTATTGGCCCATCCACAGGCTGAACACGACCTACTCTCCGTCGGCCGGAACCATGGCAGACCGCCCTAGGAAAGCCGTCATCTACCTCAACGTTCATATCCTCCCTCCATCTTCCTTCAAGTTTTAGAAGAGCAGACTCGATACCACCGTCTCCCTGGTCAGGGATCTTCCTGAAACCAGCGACTGCGTCTTCAAAGACATGTCCCACATGAGGCTGTGGAGAGGAGTGAGAGCGCGTGCCGCTACGGCCAATCGAGTATTGTGCACTGGAAGAGGTTAAAAAGCCGATCTCATCATCGTCATAGTCATCCTCACTGCGTGAGAGAGAGGCTATAGTCGTTGATGTACGGGTTATATACAACGCGGAGGACGTTGAGTCCGTTGCAGTTGTGCCAGAGGCGAACTTGCGTGCTGCTACACCGCGGTCGGCGTCTGCATCTATATCTTGGTCGTCGGAATCCATGGCTGTTTGCATCTTGCGTAGGTCGCCGCCTGGACGCCGACGAAGGCGCTTCTCAGGCAGCCGCAAGGGTGTGGCCATAGGCATGTGTGCAGGGAGAAAGGAGCCTCTACAAGCAGCCATGTCTGCGTCTGTAGTTGCCTTGGGCATGTCCGAGGCCGGCCGTTGAGTACCATGCCCGCCTAACACGCTCTGGTAAGATGCATACTTCCGCAGTTTGGAGCCTGGTTGGTCGATGGGGACATTCTCGTGATGTGTTGCGAATGGGGTGATCTCTAGCTTATCCTTTTCAGACACTTGGATAGGGATAGGCGTGAGCGGGTCAATCTCTGGCTCCTGCTCTGGTTGGCCAGAGCCAGGGTAATACATCTGGAACTCCTCTGGGAGCAATGAAAGGCTACCACCTGCACCAACGCGGGCCCCCGTGTCATCAACAATGACTATCGACTGGCTACCCGTTGTCATTTGGCTAGATGCTCCGCGCGAGTAGTTGGGCATTGGGAGTGAGGCAGGTATCTCTGTTCGGGTATGCGACTTTGGGCTTGGACTACGACCGGCAACAACAGGTGTAGCTACAGGCGTTTGATTGGCGAGTGCTCTATAGGATTGATACGTTCTATCACACAAGACGTCGATGCGCGAGGCGCTCTTGACGCCTGGTCTCTTTTCACGATACCTGTCTGAGCCAAAGACGATGTTGGATGGGAGGAGAGATGTTTTTCCATGCGCTGATACGATGGGGCGGGGTTCTGGTTTGTTGGAGCTATTGCTGGTAGAAGTACTGGTACCGGAGCTACTACTGTACAAGACACGACGGAGAGAGCTGATGAACGTTTTGACTGCTGGTGCGGGAGACTTGGGCGGTGATTCTACCCGCGTGACAGAAGCGGCTGCTGAGGGTGGTGGAGAAAAGGACGACGAGCTAGGTGGTCTCAGACGCGGCATCGATGGATCTGGAGGCGGTGATGGTGGGCGTGTTATTGGTACATCTGGCTCGGAGGGCGTGAGCATGCTTCCTCGGATGATACTCAGGTTTACGCCTCCTGACTGCGTGGTTTCGACAGAGAATTGGCCTAGTGAACCCAGTCCAAGGCCGGCACCGGCGCCGTCAATGTTGATATTTGATTGGGGCTGTGGGAGGGGAGCACGATCGTCCCGGAACGAATCAGAAAAGCTGCCGCTCCGTTTGTGGGAGTGGGATGAGTGAGAGTGAGAGTGTAGTGGCCAACGCCAAATGGGAGAGCGAGGGCTAGGCGGAACAGAGTTTGTAGAGGAAGCATTTAGTTCCGGGATAGCGTCTGGGATAGCGTGGGGGGCCCGACCTTGGTTGGAGAAACTGTTACCGCGCATTGAAAGACGGGAGGCGGGGTTGAAGCTCGATGGGTTGAAGGTGGACGACGCCGGAGGTGGACTTCTAGGGAATTCACTTATAGAAGAAGCCGATGGTCTGCGGTTATAAGTTGTAGGCGTACCTGGTGGGACAAGTTCCGAATACGCAAAACCCAGCCCATCAGCATTTGGCCTGGGATCTGTCCTATTGGCACCAGGAACAATAGGATCCTCTGGCCGAGTATCGTTAACAAACTCGGGATCGTCCCAGTATTGAGCACATCTCCCGTTCCAGCACCGTTTCAGATCTAGGATGATCTTGGTATCACTGACGTCACGGGCATTGCGGGATCTAAGATGATCGTATAGAGAATTGATACGAGAACAAAACTGGGCGCGCAGGCTATAGTTTGCAACAAAGTCGTCAATGAAGTAGTTCAGTATCCAGTGCCGTAGAGCTGCAAAGACACGGATACGGATGATGCGTCCGTCGTCC
>JANTQJ010000569.1:0-13427 GCA_032989685.1 Arthroderma sp. PD_2
AAGACCCCAGAGTCGTACGGTTTTGTCAGCGGAGCAGGTGACAATCATCTTGCTATCGTGGGAAATATCCATATTTAAAACGGGAAGTTTATGGCCATAGAGGTTAAGGAAGAGCTTCAGCGAGTCGACGAAGAAGACTTTAACGGTATTGTCTAAAAGTGAGACTGCTAACAGGCGAGAATCAGGGCTGAAACGAAGACTGAGGATATCGTCTGTCACTTTCAGGGTTCTTGTGTGGACGAGTTTTAGCTTAGGCGTAGTTCGTTTCGTTCCAAGAATCTCCTCTTGAACGACTTGGAAATTCCAAAATTTGGCGGTCTTGTCGGCACTGCCAGTAACCATCGACTTTCCATCCGGGTGTGCCTGAAGTGACCAAACCGGGCCATCGTGTGCTTGAATTGTATCCAACAATGTAGAGGACGCGATATCGAATACTTCGATTTCTCCGTTCTTATTTCCAACAACCACAATTTTATCCCCGGGCAAAAAAGCAGAGCAAAGGGCATAACCGCAATCCAAAGTTCGTAGACATGTTTCTGTTCGAACATTCCAGATTTTCAGGGTTCCGTTCGACGCAGATGAGACCATTCGATCATCAGAACTTAACGCGAGTGACCGAACATCCGTCCTGTGGCCTGGTATATCAATCGATAGTACACGGCTATAATCAGACTCGCCTTTGTCCTTGGACTTTTTCTTCTCAGCTGGAGTTATGCCATATGTCTCCAATTGATTGTTGGTTGTAGCCACGAGGAGCTGCAATCCTTTGGAACCCATCCAGTCGACTGAAGATACCTTTCCCCCGGTTCGAACGATAGTATGGGGCACGAAAACTTCTGTTATTGGAGCAACAGCCGTGGATTCAGCCATGTCGACGTCAGCTTCCGTGTCGCCTTCACCTGCCTTCTCTCGAGCCTTCTCTCGTTTACGTTTGCGCTTCCTTGCCAGGCTCTTTTGGACCTCTTCGTCACTCTTTATCCGCCAAATCTCAGTCGACTTTTCGGAACCATGAAGAGCAACGTAGTCCAGTTGTGGATGGAAATGTATGCCGATTGTCTTCTCTTTCCCACTGCGATACAGGTTGCCCCTGTCGATTAACACCTTGCGGCTGTTTACTTCAGCCTTCCCTCCTGCGAGCTCTTTTATCGCATTCGCATCAATTGACCACACTCTCAGTTCGCCTTCATTCCCTCCCGTGATGCAACCGCTCAGGTCCGGCGACAGGCCTAAACTCCAGCATTCTCCATTTCCTTGCGCTATATGGGTTTCAATGCAGTGTTGCGAAGAGAGATCCCACACTTTAATCAGGGAATCCTTTCCTGTACTTAACAAAAAGCCGTCATGTTGGCTAAGCGCGAGAGCTTCAGCATCATCAGCGGCATCGGTGGTTAAGAAATGGAGGGAGGTAATCTGGTCCGAGTGTCCACGTAATTTCACCAATCCGACCTCAGAAACCAGGTCCCAGAGTATAATATCCGTATCCTTAGAGCCACTTGCGACTCGTGTGCCTTGTGTGTCGAAAACTAGCTGGGTAATGGCAGACTTGTGGCCGTTGAAAGATATCATCACCGTGGAGAATTTTGAGTCCCACACTCTGATTGTACCGTCTTCGTACCTATAATCGCCCAGTTAGAGGTAAGTAGTAAGATAGCCCGCCAGGAGGGCCTTACCCAACTGCGAAGATGTCTTCGTCTGTCCTGCTCTGAGCGATCGCCGTCACTTGCGCCTGGCAGTCTGGGTCGCTCCATTTTGAAAGTAAATCTCCCTTCTTGATGTCCCAGCACAAAACATTCTCTCCAGCACCAACTACGGCACGCCCGGCACCGGTTTTCCGAGCCGAATTGGAAGATTTCTCATCTTTCAGCCATACCGCATTTGCAGAAGCGGAAGTGACCAGACCAAACGTCCTTGAAGCCTCGAATTTCCTATTGAAAAAGGCTGTTAGCGCCAATTACGGCTGACATACGCGGGCAGTATACGTACAAATATGACTTCACCATTTTTTCTTGCGGCAAAGAAAGATTCAACACCTGCGCTCGACGAAGCTCAATCTCGAAATGCGCAAAAGAAATATTTACATGGATAGCTGCGGTTGTCCAAATAGACCTATGTAGCAAATTTCAGATTACGTAAGTTTGTGGACAGTGAACGCATGTCACAGCCCATGGAGAGGTATCACGGCGCAATGAAACACGATCTAAACACAACTTGCATGACGGCTGCGCGGCGCGATTATAGGAATTGATTTCATGATACTGCTTCCTTGAAAATGCTTCTCCTAGACTACCACAACGTTCTCATACACTCGCTCCTAACTGAGCGGTTCTCTGGGTAAATACCCCACCCAATGCCCGCTGCCTTGATGTATCGGGGAAACAGAACTGACGAGCAACTATAGAGCTCCCCCCGCCTCCATAGACCAGGTAGTCTCTGATTTCGACGGTGTTACATTCCATGTTTCCACCCCCGAGACCAAATCAAAAATTCTCATCTCCATCGCCGTACGATGCTTCCGTGAGTTGGTACAATATGGGGCACAGGGTGTCCTGGAAAGAGAGTATGGACCATATATCGTATCCCCGGAGCCCGGATACGACTTCTCGATCTTGATAGACCTCGATGCTCTCCCATCTGAGCAGGAAGCGAAGGATGAGCTGGTTATGAGCATCTCACTCATGAAACGAAATGCAATGGCCTCGCCTTTTGAGAAAGCCTTTGAGGAATTCCAGAAACTTGAGGAAGAAGCCAATAAATACTCGCTCGAAGCTTTGCCGCAACAGTTGAAAGATGGCGGGGACGTGATGACTGTTCATTATCGAGATGAGGAGGCCATATACATCAAAGCAGGATGCGATTCCGTCACCGTTATATTCAGCACAATCTTCAGAGATGAGACGGATAGAATCTTTGGAAAGGTGTTCCTTCAGGTACGCCTATCAGGCTTTATTACTTGTTGCATATATGTTCGTTGGATTTCCATCTAACCCTACGATAGGAATTTGCCGATGTCCGAAGGCGAGCTATACAAAATGCGCCTCAGGTCCTGTTCCGCAACGATCCACCTCTAGAACTCCAGGGTATCCCAGGCCTCAAGGATTCTAGAAATGGGGAAGTTGGTTATATCACATTTGGTATAGTTGATACCTATAGCTACGTATCTAAGCAGAACGCCGGCTAACAATCGATAGTCCTCTACCCCCGTCACCTCCTGCCACAGAAGCGCGCAGAGACAATATCCCACATACAAACCTTCCGTGACTATTTCCACTACCATATTAAAGCTTCGAAGGTTTGATTTATGAACCGTCCCTGTGTAAATTGGATAATCGCTAACCCTTTACATAGGCATATATTCACACTAGAATGCGGAAACGTACTGCAGATTTCTTGCAAGGTACGCATGACCAGGCATAAGACCCAGCGTTTGAATACTAATTAACACTTAATTCTAGTTCTCAACCGTGCGAGACCCGAGAATGAAGAGAAGGAGCGAAAGACTGCCAGCGGAAGGACATTCCGTGTCCAGGGTTAAAGAAAATAGTTTGAGTAATTCCAAGTCTCTCCAATATGTGCTGCTGGTTCTTCAGTGCTACGATACACATGCCCGTCCTCTAAAACCTCCGTACGAATGCACGTTAAGCCTATTTAAATACTATGCATTCTTCTCCAGTAGAATCATCAAATCCTTTTACCATATAATTGCCCATATTGAATTGCAAGCCATACCCTTAGACATGTTAGCTACTCAAGCCTCTTCCCCAAGATATATTGATGGAAGCTCGACTTACAGTTAGTATGGATGAGATAGACGTAAGGGGCTGCCCTACTCATATGGTATAGTATTGACTGATATATGAATGGTTGAATTTATGTGTTTACCATAGTAATGAGGAACAGTGGTTTAGTAGTTGAATGAACATGTCATACTCAATGGATGATGTGAATTAGCATCCAAATCAACATATATCAAGGATTAGCCCATTTAAGCAACAATTGATATCAATATTCACTGAATGGACTAAACATATGCGCCTGTCAAATCCAGATTTGTAGTTATTAATAAGGCTATTGATAGGTGCGCTGCCTGGCATACTGAATGGGCTGTATTAGCTCAACTTCCCATTGAATCCTATAACACTTAGGCAACCCAGGTGAATCTGTATTCCCACAATGAAGAACCAGCCACCAGCCCCCTGATAATATCCCCCTTCCTTTCGCTCTCTCTCCTTCCCATCATGAGTCTCCATCTTTTCAGTGATATCGAGGTTTCTCTTCCTCTTCCCAATTATCAAACTTCGTTCGTTTCCAATACCCAAAGCCACAAGTTGCGCGGTTTCAAATATATTCTTCATATCTTCCGGGTTATTCGGCAGCGACATACCCTAGCAGAAAATGGAACTTCTCCAACCAGTGAGGTATATTCCTGGATCGACCAAGGCCGAATATTGTGGCCCCAAGCCTCTTACAGATCGCAAGGCAGAAAGGCACGACAGAGCCGTCATGGTTTATTCCAAGATCTACGGCATCGCAAAAATGATATTTGAGATACTGAGTGCCTTTGGAGCAGAGGTGAGCGAGAACCACGTTATAACTGTGCGCAACAGACATCAGCTAACCGTCAGCGTTTAGCTTGACGATACCCCGATGGATATCAAATTCCACATTTCCCGTGTCGAGATAGAATTAACACAAGCATCATCTTCCAAGCTACTCTCTGCAACAGAAGACTTGTTCTATATCTTACTCGCAAGACTGAAGAATGAAATACAACGAATCGATGTCAACCAGAGCTTCCAGTTTAATTTTGGCCGTCAGAAAATCAACCCTAGATTTCTTGATAGGAGGGGTCTTCCAGAACACAAGCATCTGAAACTTATTTTCGATGCGTGCAGACGACTTTTATTGTCAGAGCAAGTCTGCGGACTCCTTAATACTGAACTTATTCGACACCAGCAAGAGGACTATATCCAACAGACCATGCAGATGGGCGAGGTGGCAGGATATTTCGCAGATGACCCGATAGGCTACCGCAAATACATCCAAAGCCTGATCACAGACCCAAATTCACCATACCGAATCAAATGGAGCGGGCTTAACCCTATTTACGATGCGGCTCCAGCGATGATATTTGCGACTGTGAGCGAGAAGTATCTGGGTATTATGGCACGAGAAAAGAAGGAAGGTAAAGATGCCTGTCCTAAAGTCCGATCCCCTCCGCCAGCATGGAAGTCAAACCCGATCCAAGAGGAAGAGAGACGAATACAAGCAAACAGAGAAGCAGCATGCGCCATGCTCCATGGCATAACCGTCGGCGAATTCCGACGCCGGGATGGACAAGAAAGAGTTCGCGGATATGTGCAACAGAATCTCTGCGTCTGTCTCGAACTCTGCACATGTTCTCGCAGATGCACGGTTAAGGGGTCAAGAATATGCCCCTGCACCAGTAGAATGAATCTACTCTGCGAGGAGGACCTTGGCCTTAGACGGCCCTTCGTCGAAAGGTGTGCAGACATGGCTGTGATCCTGTTCGAAGCCTTATCTGCCACTTATCAGGGTATTGGTGTGTTGGAGATGATGTATTACCTGAATAGGGGGCTAGAGTACTTTCACGAAGAGGTCACTCTCTTCCGCGAGAACTACTGGAAAGCAGCTGCCCAAGACAACCTCTTCTTCGACTTCACTGGAGACTTCCAATATCGGCAACGGATCAGCGAAAGTGCCTTCAGACGACAGTGAAGATGAGGATGATTCTTTTTAACGACTTTATGACTTGAGACGAGAGAATGAACGGAAGGTATGGAGTTAGTTAGGGCTGGTCTTCTTTCCAAGGGTATTTCACAAAGGAACAGCATCATATTCTGCCAATTTATGTATATTTTAGCTCCTTTAACTCATGTTGATGGTTCAATTAAAAGGTGTTTCCGTCGTGGAGAGAAAATACGGACGAAAGTTGCCTTTTTGAGGTCGAGTGTCACGTGCATAAAACTTCGCTGTATAAATCTTGAGATTTTATTGTCTACAAAGTGGTTATAAATATAGATCATCTAGGAGCTTCATCAAGGCCTCGAGAAGACAGAGATGACCTAGACCCTGTTGCCCCAGCTGGACTCTTCAGAGACTACAGCAACTCCCACGCTGAAGACCACTAACTCGCGACTGTCGGCGCCCTCCGCCAGCTACCAAACCATCGCGACCAAGCAACGAGAAAACAAACAAGGCGAAAGCGGCTGATTGGCGAGAAAAGCCGTGGACCAAGTAGCCGTCACCGTCGCATAAAAAGAGAATCTGCCTCCCCACACACTAGACTCTCGCCCTGGCCTCCCGAAAGGTGGTATTTTCTTCTTCGGCCAACGTCCGCGAGAACACAACTGCATGGTCGCCACTTTTGGGCCAGAGATCACGCTCTGATTGCAAATTTCGACTAAGACGCCCCACCGCGTCGGGCGGCGGGAATGGAACTTGCGCGGTGTCCCTATCTCTCGCTTCCAGATCCGGCCCTGAATCGAGGCGCGAGATGTTGGATCGCATGGAGAACGAGTTAAAAAGGACGAGAAGCCAACCTGCAAGCCGAAGCGACTTTTCATTAGCTGACGGAAGATATAATTATCCGGGATCTCAACAATTATCGCAAAAGGAATACGATCCCTTAACGGAGAATTATCAGTGAGGTTCTTGTTGCGCGTGCTCATCCCTGTACCCTGCACGGTCTGGCTGTGTTGAGAGGCGCACTGGCAAAGCTGGAAGTTGTCCGATTCAAAATAGAGGATGACCATATTAATACCTCTGGCCTCTTCTCTGCCCTCTACAAGTTTCCTAGGGCTGGTTTAAACCCACTGAAATCAACAGTGTGCGCGGAGTGCCAGATAACTCATGCTGGAATGGTCTTTACTACCCCTGCCTTCACTCGCCTTCTGATATCATCGAACTGGAAACTCCCAACCCTTCGAAAATTCATCCAGTGGTCGCCGGCCGTTGCCCCTGTGTCGGGAATTTCGACGCCAGCCGCAGAGAAGAATGTGCAGCCGGTGCGATCAAAGTGGCCTCCCTTTTATTTCGATACTGGTTATTCCATAATTCCCAAGCGACCGTCCCGTCCGTTTCCGCCTCCATTCTTATCGCCGCCATCGACTTCATTTTCAGATGCCTTGACGACACACGACCGTAGTCACGATAGGAGACCGTCGGTAAATGGAGAGCCTCTTCGTGGGCTCACAAACGGAGACGATGCGATCCTCTGCGCTCCAAACTTCTTGGGAGTTAACGATGGGGTTGGAGCTTGGGCGTCAAAGCCTCAGGGCCATGCTGCGTATGTAAACCTTCATTAAATAACCAAACGAGCGCAATCATTTTGCTTACAGTTGTCTTCTGTTCAGCTTGTGGTCCAGATTAATACTCCACTACTGGGCCTTGGAGGTTGAAAATCGCCTCACTGGATCTCCCAAACCTGATCTCATCGAGTGTCTTCAGCACGCATACGAGGAGACCGTTGAAGCAACTTCATCACCCAACGAGTTCCTAGGAACCACTACCACTGCAACTGCACTCCTGAGTTACAAGATCATAGGAGAGACTCCCACACCCTTCCTGCACGTTACAAATCTAGGCGACTGCCAAACGCTGGTTATCCGCCCGAGAGAAAGACGTGTTGTGTTTCGAACCGAAGGACAGTGGCACTGGTTCGACTGTCCTATGCAACTAGGCACCAACAGTGTTGACAGGCCTCGGGAAAACGCCGCGTTGTCGGTACTGGAGATCGAGGAAAACGACATCGTGCTGGTTATGTCTGATGGAGTGACGGATAACTTGTGGGAGGCGGATGTGCTCGAAGTCGTTCTCAAGAGTCTAGAGAAGTGGGAGATATGCAAGCAGAAACGGGCGACAGCCGAATATCTCGAAGGCCGCGGAGGGAGGATGGTATATGTCGCTGAGCAGCTCTTGACTACTGCCAGGGCGGTTGCGATGGATCCCGCTGCGCAGACTCCTTATATGGAGAAGGCGCAGGACGAAGGCTTATCGGTCAATGGAGGTATGCATCCCATCCCTAGTATCTTGTTAATCTCATCTCAACTCACATTTTTACTAGGCAAAATGGACGATATCAGCGTCGTTGCCGGTCGTGTTGTCCGATCAGGTTGACCAACACCACTCAACAGAGAATAGCGGGGCGTTCACAGTTCTTCTTCTTGTTTTTCGAATTAGCATGCATTTCAGGGACGCGAATGGGATTTGAGCGTTTGGACGGTTGCATTTTTCAATGGATAGGGAGAGTATTGATTGGGTGCTTCGAGACTTGGGCTTCGGTTTGCTGGCGTTTTATGGGACGGAGGGGAAGCAAAGATATATAATAGTCGTTTTAGAGCGCAAGGGATCATTAGAGCCAGATGCGCCGTACACTCCGCACATAGTAATATTTCTCAATATGCTGTCAACTTCATTATCCGCATTTTCATTCTTCTTGTCGACGTGGTAAAAGTGTTTTTGTCTTCTCAAGCAAAAAGTCGTATCCACATGCCGCGAAATCTTGGCATTAGTTTACATTTTCCCAAAGGAAAAAAAAAATTAAAGATAACCATCTCGAGATTTACTTATCTTCGGGCTCAACTTGACGTCTTTTGAACAACAGAAGAGAAGCAGCGGACACGGCGAAGATGAGGGCTAAGCGATCGAAGAAATACCGGAAGCTCATGCACCAGTATGAGCTCACATTCGGGTTCCGCGAGCCATATCAGGTCCTAGGTAGGGATTCCAAGCAAAGCAGAGATCACGAATAAGACAAGAGAAGACAAGACAAGCTAACTGCGGTTTCATGTTGCAGTGGACTCGCATTGTCTTCAATCCGTGTATAATTTTAAGATGGATCTTGTGCCTGCTCTAGAACGCACGGTACAAGGCAAAGTAAAGCCATGTACGTCTATCCTACGAACAGAACAACACAAATGAAGCCAGCTAACAGACCATTATAGTCGTTACAAAATGCTCTCTAGCAGCCATGATGGCAATGATGGCCTCACAAACACCAAAGCAAGAAACAACCCATTCTCACCACCCTCAACGGCAATTCCGACCTCCACAACTTCCCCCGCCCACCATATTACCGCTACGATATTGTTCGCATAACGCAGACAGTACGCCCATCGATGAAGCGGAATGTCTACTTTCGCTGCTATCTCCTAGCTCAGATGCGAAGAAGAAGAATAAAGAGCATTACATATTGGCTACGGCAGACCCGGCGCCGGTGGCAGCTCCGCAGCAGGAACAGAAGCGCAAAAGGCCTCACTGGATGCAGGCACAGGAGGTACAGCAGCAGCAACCTCAAGGACAGAGATATAATCTGAGGCGAGACGCGAGGCAGATACCCGGTGTGCCGATTATATATGTTAAGCGATCCGTGATGATCTTGGAACCTATGAGTGAGCCGTCTAGTGGTATACGAGAAGGGTTTGAGAGGGGGAAACTACGGTCTGGGTTTGTGGAGGGAGCTACGGTTACTGGGAAGCGGAAGAGGGACGCAGATGGAGAAGGGGATGGAGAGGGAGATACGGGCGGGGCCGAGGAAGGTGGTGATGGGGAGGGTGAGTGGGTAGAAGTCAAGAGGAAGAAAGTCAAGGGCGTGAATCCACTGAGTGCGAAGAAGCCTAAGAAGAAAGAAAGCCGCCCGGCGGACAAGTCGGAGAAGGCCAAAAAGAGAACGAAAACGGGAGACGGCGATGCTAAAGCTGATGCTGGCGAGAAGAAAGAGGAAACAGGTGAACATACGAAATCGAGGAGGAAACGAAGACATAAAAAGAAGGCTGACGGCGGGGACGAGAATGATGCTGATACCCCTATCATGGAGACAGAAATATAGACACATAGCTTGTGATATACACTACCACGTTCAATTCTATCTCTGTCCCTCCACCTATCGACATCGTACATCGTACATGAAGTAGAGAATAACCCCAGTAAAGATTCAAAGAACTCCCAAACACCAAGCTATCCCAATGCGCATCGGCGCTTTAACTGCTCGTGCTCGTCTGTGTGAGAGATGCGTCCTCGTTCCAGATCTTCTCGATCCTGGCCCTGTTCTCTCTCGCCTTCTCCCTGTTTCGGGATGCGCGCTTCAGTCTCTCGGCGTACAGACACCGATTGACGTCTCGTTTGATGTCGTTGCAGTTTCCGAAGACTTTGTGCATGAAGCCTTTCGCGTGGCATTCGTCTAGCATGGTCATTATTTCCTCGCAGTCTGGCCGGTGGTTAGCGGGAGGGACGCAGAGGTAGAAGCACGGCACGTACTGATGTTATCTTTTGTGTGCAGATGGGAATGCATTGTGGCGGTGGTGAATTGCGATTGCTTCTATATCTCTGCTGTCTGATGTCTGATGTCTTTAATGTTGTTCAAGTGGTTAAAATTCTGCCACAAGGCGGCGAGCAAAGAAACTCCACCGATAAACAAAAAAATTTCTGCCGATAAGGAAAACAGCTTTATTCTTTTTTTTTTTTTGCTATTTCCACACTTTTATACAGGACAGGATTAACCGGCCATTAGAAGTCGCCGGATATCCATAAGTACACTGGAATATACCCATCCAGTTACTCGGCACGGCCATTGCATTGCACAGCTATACCTATACGGCCGGTACCGCACTGTACTGCGCGTCGCATACCCCCACCACGCACCATTACCAGCTGCAGTTGAGCTAGAATAAGACAGGATGTCGATGATAACGGCTACCTCCTGGGTTAGACGAGGCGTAGCAGCCCAATTCCCCGAACGCTACGAGATCGATGAAGCAGAAATCAGCCGAATCTCAAAACTAGCGAAGGTGCAGCTTGAGAGTGCGCGGACAGATCTGGAGGCTGCCCGAGACGCGAATGGCGACGAGATTGACGACAATGAGGACGATGACGATGTTATGGATACCAATGACGGTGCAGAGGTAGAAAAGAAAGAAAAGAAAAAGAGCAAGCCGGAAGATGATGATGACCTAGCGGAATATGACATGGAACACTACGATAGCGATCCGCGAGACGAAGAAGGCGACGAGGTTACCATGTTTGGCAACGTTCAGTCCCTAGCATATCATCAACCGCATGAGAAAGATCCCTACCTCGTTCTGCCCAACAGGGCTGACGGGGCTGGCGACGACTCGGACGAAGACCGCGAAGACCTTCAGATCCTACCGTCTGATAACTTACTGCTAGCAGGCAAGGTGGAAGACGAGGTGGCTCATCTAGAGGTGTACGTCTATGAAGATGCAGCTGATAACCTATACGTCCATCACGATGTGATGTTACCTGCTATACCGCTCTGTGTTGAATGGCTGGATATACCCGTGGGCAATAATGCCAGGGAATCAGGTCGATCGCACGGCAACTTTGTAGCTGTCGGAACGATGGAGCCGGACATAGAGGTTTGGGATCTCGACGTGGTAGACTGCATGTACCCCAGTGCGATACTAGGAAAGGCACCAGACGACGCCGAGAGCGAGAAAAAGAAGAAAAAGAAGAAGAGCGCGAAGAAGAATGACGAGTATCATGTCGATGCTGTGCTGGCGCTGGCTGCAAACCGTCAACATCGAAACCTGCTCGCTTCCGCCTCGGCAGATTGTACCGTCAAACTATGGGATTTGAACGACGCCAACACCACCCGATGCGCCAAATCATATACCCACCACACAGATAAAGTGTGCTCTCTCGACTGGCATTCAAAAGAATCTACTGTCCTGCTAAGCGGTTCCTACGACCGCAGCGTGGTAGCATGCGACATGCGCTCGGCAGAAGGGCAGGTCGGCCACTGGACTGTCCCCAGCGACGTCGAGTGCGTTCGCTGGGACCCCCACGACGCAAACCTCTTCTACATCACCACTGACGGCGGCCAGGTGGTTTGCCATGATCTACGCACACCCGATACCGCACTGTGGACGCTACAGGCACACGACAGCTCCGTATCGTCATTTGACGTCAACGCGTTCATACCCGGTTTCCTCGTGACGGGCTCAACAGACAAGACCGTCAAGATATGGAACGTCCTCGACAACAAGCCTAGTATGGTCGTTAGTCGTAAGGTGGAGGAAGTAGGAAAGGTGTTTTCTACTGCCTTTGGGCCCGATAGGGGGGTTAGTTTCCGTCTTGCTGTGGCGGGTAGTAAAGGCGTGGCGAGGGTGTGGGATACTTCTACTAATGGAGCTGTGAGGAGGGCGTTTGCTACGAAAGTGGCGAGCGTGGAAGAGATGGGCGTTAGAGAGGGGGGAGCTGAAGGGGAGGGACAGGGGATGGTTGGTGTTGCTGATGATGGGGATGATGACGATGACGATGAGATGGAATAGACTGATATCCGCCTTAGCTAAGTGTATGTAAGGGATTATATTGGATAGCAATAGGTTGCATATACCAGATGGTTAATAGCATGGTCTTTCATCTACATTACTCCCTTCGCACTAAGGAGTAAATAGACATGGAAGTGACAGGAACACGTCCCCAATAGAGTAGGCCTTAGGAGTAAAGTATAGGAAACAAGAGTAAAATAGGTACGGGCCTAATAGTAAATACCCTGTATACTTACCTCCTAGATTTATCTCTAAGCTTGCTCCTAAGAATGAATCGGTTATATGCAACCAATCTACGACAGCTCGTCCGGTTCCCAAGCAAGGACCCTATCCTTCATCTCCTCAAGCTTGCGACTAACAAGCTTCTCCATCTCGTCCCTCTCACCTCCATCAAGTAGCTCAAGCCTCTCCTGCCAACATGCCTGAGAACCAAAGTATCGACGATTAATGTACTGCCAGAACACAGGATCGAAAGCAAAGTTCTTTCTCGCAGCGTACGTGACCCAGAAATCCCCACTGTCCCAACTCTGCTGCATAGGATCAGACAGCCTGTCCTGCTCCCGTAACTTCCCCTGCTCTATGGAGACATCTTCCCGGTCCCGCAATACCTGTATAAATGTCCGGAGACGTGGTTCATATACCTCCGCCCACCCATCGATACCACCGGGCCAGTATTCCGGCTGCTCCAGCAGGAGCCACCAGGGTGGTGCATGAGAGAACTCCGTCGGAGCAGCATAGGTGAGCTCCCAATCCACGACGCCCACGATCTGTAGCCCTTCATCAACTAGGATATTCGAGGGCCGAAGATCATCGCACCATAGCTTGAAGGGCCCGGAGTCCGTGGAAGGGGAGGTGAATCGGCCTTCTTCAGCGAGTTTATGGAAAAGGTGTCGGGCAATGTATCGCCGGCGACAGTCGATTTCACCCTCGACGGCATCATTCCGTTGATGGGTTAGGTGACTGAGATGGAGGTCTGCAAGTACCTTGACGTAAGCTGACGCTGTGTCAAAACAGGCCATCCTGTCCGGCAGTGCTGAGCGTGGCAGGGTGCCTAGACGGACCAACTCGTTCATGTTGATAGAGAGAGGCCGACGCGCCACTTCCCATGTAAAGTCATCT
>JANTQJ010000057.1:0-34067 GCA_032989685.1 Arthroderma sp. PD_2
CCTCTAGCTTGTGTTTGCAGCTCGGTTATGGATACATCGTTCTCATGCAGCTCCCTGGAAATTCTCTCCTCCTCTGTCTCTACAGGTTCCGGTTCCGGTTCCGGTTCGGGCTCAGGTTCAGCTCCAAATTTGGCTCCCATCCCCGAGAAACTGGGCATTGGGACTCCTGCCTTGTCGAGACCTCGTTGTGTTTGTTCTAGCTCATGGTGTTCAAATTCCAGCTGTCCAACGAGGTTGCCGATGCGGAAGTCCACAACGCCATTCTTAAAAAGCAGCCAAGACAGCGCGTGTATACAGTGTATAACCTTTGGAATATTTTTCCTTTCGTAGAGATCTATTAGCTCGAATCTAAAGACTTCTGGGAGTGCAATCTCGTCTAAGAACCGGAAGAAGAGGGCGATGTTATCGGAATGTCGGTATTGGAGTTTGGGACTGTGGAATATTCGAAGGGTACGGTGTGGATATAGTGCTTGCACGAGCTCTGCCAAAGTGACTCCATCGCGTAGTGCCTCTTCAAGCTGGACAATTGGTGGAATGGGCTTCTGTATCACGTCCTCGATCCATTCCTTGGCTTCTCCAATATGACATAGATATTCGTAGGCCTGTAAGAATCGACGTTGCTTATCCATCCAGTTGGAGGCTGTCCAAGCAGACACGCCCGTTGGTCTGGCTGCAGGGCTTGCCTTTGGACCACCACGAACAGAGTCAGCTCTTTTCAGCCGTCGACGTCCCTGTAGACCAACGACAGATGGAGTGGCTGTGGCGATGGCGAACTCGTCACCGTCGCTTTGGGCAATCTGTGAGAGCGTTCGCAGATGACCCGTCGTCGACTTTTGAAAAGTTTGTAATTCCGGCGCAGTAAAGGAGGCCTGTAACGATGGTGCATGAGGAGTCGATTGTGTGCGAGAGTGATGTGAACGACGCACACTCTGTGTCCGCGGCTCAAGAGGTTCATCCTGTTCCTGGATTATAGGACTTATGTGGTCGCGACCCGGGCTATTTAGTGGCTTTGAAAATGGAGATGTAAAGTCAGGCGGTTGGCTATGTAGTGATTTTGAGTATGGTGATGTAAACTCCGGTTGAGGAACGAAGCCACTCATAGTCTGACTTCGCGAATGGCATGAGGAAGCTGTCGAAGGCCTCGGTTTTGGCGGAGTGCTGTTGGGGGCCTGTGGAAGTGGGCGCAAAGACCGGCGGATGCTTCCATAAGTCTCACCGGCACTGAGCTGGGCGTCGAAGCTCCCCATCCTTCCACGATGGTCTACCTTGCGCTCCGGCGTTTCTGGTGCGAATTCGCTGGGAGTGTGTGATGAAACGGTGCTTGTCCGACTGGGTGCATAGGAATTGGACGACAGTGAGTATAGCGAGGAGTTTGTCGAAGCGGTTGAGCCATGTCGCAGAGGGCCGTATGAAGCTGGCAGCAGCTCAGACTGGCCTCGCCGTCTGAGTGAGGAAGGGTTGGACGACATCATGAGATGGATTGATGGTGTGAGATGGAAGGAGATGCGATATTAAAACGAACACCCCTCTCAGGCCTAAGCATAGCGCCGCATGCTCTCCGTGCAGGTCCAGGGATGAATATTGTGTCTATGCGACCGACTGCGAGTGGGTTTGAAGAAAGAGGTGAGTACTCGCTAGGGAGGAGTTAGGGATTGGAGTGCAGACAGGGCTGGCATGCAGATATGCGACAAGGCGGTCTCTGTTCCTCTCTCCCTCTAGCGCTGATGCCCGACGAGCGGAACTTTTTGGGTTGTTTTGTTGTTTTTCTTGACGTGGGGAAAGAGTAAACATGATGCCTAATCGGGCTAGAGTAGTCACGTTAAAGGCGAGTATTCACATGACAGGTATTAGACTACTTTGGGTGGTGTTTTACATGTAAGGATGTCATGGTGATACAGCCGCAAAAAGAGGGCAAAAGAAGATGAAAATGATGAAGATGAATGGATGAAAGAGACGATAGAGAAGTAGAAATAGAAGGATGAAGACTTGCTAAAAGTCGGAGAATTCCAGTCATAGTGAAACAGCTACAGCTACAAGTCGAGATAGTATGTATTCTGTAGTGAGTTACAGCCAATCGACTATAACACCAGACTATGCATATCATTCTCATCCTTTATTCTTACTATTCACCATCGACTACTTTCTACTATCTCCTACTATCACTGATATCATTTGCTATCTATTGCTATGTTCTCATTCTCATGTCGCGTGTCGCTTACTCAGCTGGCCCCACAGGCGGAAAATTATTCACAAAAACTTCAAATTTTCCTCTTTCGAGTTTTCTTTCTTTGGGATTTCTCTTTTCTTCCCTTGGGAAAGAAGTTTTCTCCCCGCCAACAGAACGTTTTAACTAGCAGCCTCTGTTGACGGTTATCCATCTTCACCACACCCGCACTTTTGGGCAGATATATATATCTCTCTCCTCGCAGCAATGCCTCTTTCCAACGGCGATGCCAGCGGCAGCAAGGTGACCACCCTCGGTGGAAGGACGGAGTTCCGCGACTACTCCAAGGCCCTGGACGTCCTGAAAACGGAATACACGTCTGGGGATGGACTGGATGTCAAGGAATTGCTTGACTCGAACAAGCGCGGGGCCTTGACCTACAACGACTTTTTGGTGCTTCCTGGGTATATCGGTATGAACCCTGTCTACACTAGACAAAGGACATATTCATGTCGAGACTGGCAGCTTGGGATGGGAGGCTAATCACCAAAAATTGGCAGGATTCCCCGCGTCTGATGTGACTCTGCAATCGCCTGTTACCAAGCGCATCACTTTAAACGTGCCTCTGCTCTCCTCGCCCATGGATACCGTCACAGAGCACTCTATGGCTATCCACATGGCTCTCCTGGGCGGTCTCGGAGTTATTCACCACAATTGCTCTGCGGATGAGCAGGCTGAGATGGTCAGGAAGGTGAAACGATATGAGAACGGGTTTATCCTCGACCCAGTCGTCCTCTCCCCTAAGACCACAGTCGCCGAGGCCAAGGAGTTGAAGCAGAAGTGGGGGTTCGGTGGATTTCCTGTAACTGGTGAGTTTTTAACAATCGTTATGTTATATTCATTCATTTACCCCATACTGCGTTCCAATGATGTTTTCCATCTTATTTTAACTTTCGTTCAACTGCACGCGACGAAAGTCGCCCTGGAGAGCCATAGATTATTATCTGAGTTTTTGTCCGCATCCATGATTTGTGTTCTTATGATGTATTTGCATTGAATCATCCGCTGACTCTAAACTTGAAAAACAGAAAATGGTGATCTCCGCTCTAAGTTGGTTGGTATGATCACCAGCAGGGACATCCTATTCCACCCTGAATTGAACGACCCAGTTACCGCTGTTATGTCCACCGATCTCGTCACTGCCCCAGCAGGCACCACCTTGGCGGAAGCCAACGAAGTCCTCCGTGCCTCCAAGAAGGGCAAACTCCCAATCATCGATGAACAAGGAAACATCGTCTCCCTCCTCTCTCGCTCCGATCTTATGAAAAACCTCCACTACCCATTGGCCTCCAAGCTTCCTGACTCCAAGCAGCTTATCTGCGCCGCTTCCATCGGCACTCGCCCCGCAGACAAGGACAGACTCGGAAAGCTAGTTGAGGCCGGCCTTGACCTCGTCGTTCTCGATAGCAGCCAGGGTAACAGTATGTACCAGATCGAAATGATCAAATACGTCAAGGCTACACACCCCGGAATTGATGTTATTGCCGGTAACGTCGTGACCCGTGAACAAGCCGCATCCCTCATTGCGGCCGGTGCTGACGGCCTGAGAATTGGCATGGGCAGCGGCAGCGCCTGCATCACCCAAGAAGTCATGGCAGTCGGCAGACCACAAGCAGCTGCTGTCCACAGTGTGACTGAGTTTGCTTCGCGCTTTGGTGTTCCCTGTATCGCCGACGGCGGTATCCAGAACGTAGGCCACATTGTCAAGGCTCTTGCCATGGGTGCCTCCACCGTTATGATGGGCGGTCTTCTCGCTGGTACCACCGAGTCTCCAGGTCAATACTTCGTCAGCCGCGAAGGACAGCTTGTCAAAGCCTACCGTGGTATGGGAAGCATCGATGCCATGGAAGAAAAGAAAGCAGGCGCCGCAACCGGCAGCAAGAGCACTGCTGGCACAGCGAGATACTTCTCTGAGAAAGACAGTTTACTCGTTGCCCAGGGTGTATCTGGCTCCGTTTTGGACCGTGGCTCCATCACCAAGTTCGTTCCATATCTCGTTGCCGGTGTCCAACACTCGTTCCAGGATATGGGTATCAAGAGCTTGGAGGCTCTCCATGAAGGTGTTGCAAAGGGAACTGTTCGCTTCGAGGTGCGAACTACCAGTGCCCAAGCTGAAGGAAACGTCCATGGCCTGCATACCTACGACAAGAAGCTCTACTCTTAAACCTTGCGCCATTTTCTACTTTACCTTCTTTCTCCTTGACATGTTATTTCAGTTTCTGGTGAGGCTTCAGGAGTTTAGAGTGGTGTTGTATCTGACGGTGGCAGATGGTTTTGGTATGTGGGTTGATCCAAAGATTGACTACTGAAAAGTTTACGCTCCTTACGAGTTCCCGGGATTTTATGGATGATAGTTATGCAGATGATGACAGAATGGATAGCCAATGCTCGCGCTTAATCACTTGATTTTCACTTCTTATTCTTGTGGCCGGAAGTGGTCTGTATAAGAAACATAATCTGTAGCACTTAAATAACCAGAGCCATTGTAGGTCTTAAGGAAAGCTAACCTTGAATTTCTTGTTGGATGTTCTGTTCGCTCTCTCCTTCATGGCCGCCATCTCGGCTGTCGGGGCTATGGTCGACAACCTCGGGACAATCTACACGCGCTCGTACCTCCGCACGCATAGACGCCACCGCAAGCTCAACTCAAAACACTCTACGGGCGACGTCTGTATATAGCAATGTCTGCCCTTATAGCTGAATGGAACTCCTGCGCCACGCATAGCTTAAACCCCAGACTTGCCTTAGCATCTTCTTTTTCACGACGGTATAGCTCGCAGTCCAACATCGCAGCGCTTCGACAACCGGTCAGTTGTCCAGTGAGCTCAGCGCTGTGCAGTACCATACAATCTAAACAGAGGGTCACGCTCAATCATATACGGCGATTACCTTATTCAAGTGTTCGCATAATACCACAGTATCGAAAATCAATGGCTCCTGGTGATAGCAAGAAGCCTGCGATCGATTATAAAATACCACGGCCGAGTTCGAGGTAAGCCCTGGTATATTTATAAAAATGAGACAGGGTTAACTAATGCTTGACCAGTGTCATACTCATATCGCCACAGAACGAGGTCCTGCTCCTTCACCGAGTTAAAACATCCTCCTCATTCCCATCAGCACACGTATTCCCAGGCGGAAACATATCTTCTCAGGATGGCGATTTCCCTCCAGCAGGTCACCCAGACAGTCATGATGATGGGATTCACTATAGACGGGCTGCGATCCGCGAGATGTTTGAAGAGAGTGGCATACTACTTGCAAAGAACAAGGCTACCGGACGCATGGTGAAGCTTAGTCCGACTCAGAAAGAGGAAGGTCGGCATGCTATACATAGGAACGAAATTACGTTTGAGGAGTGGTTAAAGAGCATAGATGCCAATGCCGAGCCAGATACTGGTGAGATGCTGCCGTAACTCGTACCTCAGATGACATGCTAATAAAAGTATGCGCAGACCATCTTATACCCTTTTCACATTGGATAACGCCTTCTACAAACGCCCGCCGCTTCACGACGCAGATGTATCTATACTTTCTCCCTCCTGCAAATGGTGCCAGCAGCGACGATATTACGGACACGGGATTGAACAGCGAAGAAGCTCAGGTACCCACTTCAGATGGCGGAATAGAAGTCACAGAAGCACAATTCCTACCCGCCACAGAATGGCTACGGCGTGCAAAGGCGGACGAGGTGATCATGTTCCCTCCGCAGGTGCTATTACTCAGCTTCGTTGCACAGTTTCTCGAACGGGCCGGTGAAAAGGTGCCAATATCAGCTGAAGAATCGACAAACCGACGGGAAGAGTTGATCAAGTTCGTTCATTCTGGTACGCCGGCATGGACACATAAGTTTATCTCGCCCCGGCCATTGGGAGGCATGCCCGATGGCAGGCTGATTATGGATTTGAATCATCCAGGTAAAGAATTAGAGGAGACTGAGAAGAGGGGCGATCCCGACAGAGTTATCCTCGTGAAATTCAAGAAGGAAGGGCCTAGAGGAGTAGAGGTTCGATGGCTCAGTGAGGTTGAAGCTCATCTAGAGGATCACAAGAGCTCAATCTAACCCTGACACTCCCCAGTATCGTACCAATATATTTGACTGTTCCACTTCTTGTACATTTTTAGAGATTTAGATATATATACACCCTAGATCTAGAAGTTAACAATCAGAGCATAGAATAACTAAAATAAACCGATCATCGAAAGGTGATATCGAATGCTGATATTCATATTCTTTGCTATCACTATTGCTACTTTGATATGTCCCGAACCTTAATTTCCCACCAGGTCACATGACGCACAATCGAAAAATGCGATTTTACATCTCGCGCCAACAGCAAAAGCATCAAGTCAATCGACAAGAGAAGAACGACCGATTCCAACGCCCTCCGTCTCTACCTCCGATCAACCCTTTCTCCCGCAGATACACTCATCCTAATCCGCCAAAATGGAAAACGAGAAGGGCGAAATCGTCGATCTGTACGCAAACTCCCTATCCTCAACAGAAACCTTATCAACCATCGAACAAGAAATGAAATAAAATGTCCCTGCAGCAACTAATGAGAAATCTCTGTGAAATAGCTACGTCCCCCGCAAATGTAGCGCCACCAACCGCATCATCAAGGCCAAGGACCACGCTTCCGTCCAAATCAGCGTCGCTAAGGTTGACGAGAACGGCCGATACACCGGGGAAAACCAAGTCTACGCTCTGTCCGGATTCGTGCGCGCTATGGGTGAGGGTGACGACAGCTTGAACCGTTTGGCTCAGAGGGATGGATTCCTCAAGAACGTCTGGAGCGCAAGCCGATAAGCGGGAGGAGAGAAATCGTTGTTTCTTTTAGATGCCAAATGGTACATAATACCCTAGCATCCCCTGGAAGAAGAATTTGAGACACGTACCCGGGAGAAGGAGATCACGAAAACAACTTTTATGGACGTATGCTGATAATAGTTGTTTTACTGCTACAGATCGATTTTCTTGAAACGAGAATGGAACGGTGAAATGGGAATGGATATCAGGAAATTCCGATGTTATGAAAACTCTGGCGCCCTCCTACCTACTCTCCTGAGAGGATGCGATGATACGAATCCCTTAGACATAAGTGGCGGAAATGAGCAGAGCAAAAAATGAAATAATATAAAAATTCAAAACTATTCCTTCTCGTTCCCAACAGGTCCTTTTACGCCATGCATAAGACGTACCTCTTCTTCAGGGGGTCAAGCCAGAAGATAAAAAAGTGGACAACCTCCCTTTTCTAATACCACTACTCTTCTACCTACAAGTCTGAATTTTCACTCATTTCATCTTCTTCTACCACACTTGAACCGGCACTCAAACTTCCTCGTTCGATCGAGATATGTGAATAACTATCTCGGTGTTCTAAGCGTGGGCGAGGAAGCCGATTAACAAATTTTTGTAATCACTTATGCCGGGAGAATGAAACCCGCCTTCTGATGAGCTGTGACGGTCAAGATCACACGTCGGAGCACAGATACGGGCAGAACATATCACATGTGTTCATTTATATTGTCTCTTTTTTACTTCAAGGCTTCACAATTTAGATGTAGAAATGATGTCGTCATGATCACGATGCTTGCGGCGAATAAAGAAAACTGTTTGAATTCACTCCAGGTGTGTAACTGTTCCTTAATTTTTTAATCTATTTAATCTAATCCATACCATTAATCGAGGCTACTTTCCCCATCTCATGATTCAAGTAAAGTTAGAAAAAGTAAAATGGAGTATAAACGATTAAATTTGCGTGAGGTAGGTAAGGCCATCAAATCGTATGAATAACATAGCTCATCTAAAGGCGTTTTTTTTTTCTAGTCTTTCTCTAGCCGCACAGCTGGATTCGATTCAACGAAGTTGAGGTTCACTTTGTGTCCCACCAGATCTCGAATATTCTTCACACTGTATCTATTCACGGGGTCAGAATATTAGCATCCGTTTCGGCCTATTAATCTATAACTACTATCATATAGCCGCACGGACTTGGGGAAACTCACTTGATCATAGTTGGTCGTTCCAAACTCAATCCCCAGCCATAAACCTGCATGCTACTAGGAATGCCCATTGGCTCCAACATCTCCGGCCTGAACATACCGCTATTTCCAATTTCCACCCATTTCTTTAACTCATGATGATAGGCGAAAATCTCCAAACTTGGTTCGGTGTACGGGTTGTATGCAGGCTTAAAGCGTAGCCCATGTATACCCATCTTGGCAAAGAAAACTTCCATAAAGCCGATCAAACCGCCGAGTGATAGGCCAAAGTCGGCAATAACACCTTCAATCTGTTGGAATTCCGCAAGATGGGTAGCGTCAAGTGTTTCGTTGCGGAAGACCTTGTCGATACTGAAGTATCTGGCGGGGCGTGGGTTTTGAGCTAGTTTGTGAAGCATATAGGATGAGACAGAGGTGGTGTGAGTCCGTAGGACAAGGCGCAATGATTCCTCTGCGCTCCAGGGATAACGATAACCGATGGAGCCTTGGAAGCCAGACTCATGTGCCGCATGAACATTATTCCAATATTTCTCATAGTCTAGAGGTTGGGAGGGGGCATCTGAAGAAGCGTAGTGGCTAGCCTGGTTTAATTTTGACAAATGGATGTCGTTTTCTGGATCTGCTCTCGGTTTATCCCCCTTCACGGGGTCAGAAATATAAAAGGTGTCCTGAAGATCACGGGCAGGATGCTGTTGAGGGACGAAAAGGACGTCAAAATTCCAGAAGCCGGTTTCAACGTAGCGGTTAGTAGGCATCTCTTGGAACCCCATTTCAAAAAAGATCTGCCTGAATTCATGACGGACTTTATTCAGTGGATGCAAGGCACCACTGGGGGTTATAGCTCCTTTGGCGTTGAAGTTATAGCCCTTTAATTTTGCCGTCTTCCACGAACCATCAGCAAGCATCTCCACCGTGAGATCTGTTTCCTCCTTCACAAATTCCCTGGAGTACTTTGGACCCTTCCAAAATTTATAAACGAAAACTTTTTGGGTATTGATAAGCTTTCGCTTTCGCAGCTCGGCGAGAATTTTGGCGTCTGGGTGTGTTTTCGTCTTCTGGATAATAAGGAGCTGCTCGCGGGATGTATCCTCTATCGACTCCGTAGCGGACCTCAATGTGTCTTTGTCCTTCTTAATCCACCCCTTTTTAAATGCGTTTCCAGTTCCGACTTTGGCGATATCCTTTCCAACGATGTCGGGCAAGTCAACAATTTTTAACCCCTCCATTGCGGCACTGACAGCCTCAAAAACTCTGGCTTCGTGACTGCCATTGGCGACGATACCTTCGGCTTCAGGTAGCAAACACACTTCTTCGGATTCTATCGTCTCCTGGAGCACCATGTCTCTCGCGGCGAGACGGTCTAAAGCAGCCTTCACGCTCTGCGCAGGGGCTGATGGGAAGGCATGACTCGACAATTGGGGCTCGTCAGTCGAGGCGAGAAGCTCTAAAACCTGGGGAGTGAGGTCGGATGCCATAATTGCAGCTTATGATCTCGTCCACTGCCCTGAAACCCACGAAAGAATGACAGTAATTGGAGGCTGCTGCGAGTTGAGCGGCGTGAAACTTGTCTTCGACTTTTGATGACTCTTAATTATCTTATCTTTTTGTGCTCAGGGAAGATGACATCACGTGATCATGCCACTTTGTCACCAGAAGAAAGTAATTAGAAAGTAGCAACATAATTTAGGACTGGCAGTTCATGTGAATTCGTCGATACATATGTAGAACTTGGTAGAAGTTGCTAATCTTAAGTTAGGCAAAGATATCATAATGTATGACGCATCTTGTACCTGATTATTATCGCCGCCCCTTATACATTCGGCCAAACTAGATCTATATACAAAGATTCCCTCCTACCATCGACGATTTAGTCGCGGCATCCGCCCCGGTAAGTAGGTCAATATACATGTTCACTCGTGTTGTAACAAACCTCCCTGGAGGGGGGGCTACTGCAACATTCACGAAACCTCCCATCGAACCGATTAGCCTACTAAGAGTCGCACCATCGGATCCAATAGAGCGTCATTCGGCCGCCTCACGCTGTAGACGGGAACTGGGCTCTAGACGTTCTTAAACTAAAAAGAGCGAAGGGACCAGGAAATCAAGCGAAGACCCTTGTAACAAGCTATACTAACTTAAACACTTGACGTTCTTTATCCCCCAGGATGATACCCGTTTCCGGAGGTGGGCTGGAAGGGAGATCCAGGAGTTGACCAACCGGCGAAAGAGGAAAGTTGATATCCTGCCATAAATTGCCCTCTGTTCATCAATCTGACACTGAGCTAGTCTGATCCGGTATAGTTTCCGTATGTTCTTCCTGCTGGTGTGGAGGGCTCACTTGACAGCTGTTCAGTCGGAAACAGTCCAGATTCCAATCGCTGCACATGATCGGATAGGATCCCAGGTCAACCCATTGGACATGTACGGACTGGGTGCGGAGTACAAATCAGCATCATCCGGAGGCCCTTAGAACCTGGAAAGCAGTGCTGACGCGTGGTGTTGTTTGCTGTTCGACTCCATATGAGTAAGTGTGATATGAAGATGCTATTGGCGATATATAAATCTCGGCCATCAAGTTATCAACCGGCCGTGTACGAAAGTACATAGCAAGTACTCCGTATACACTCTGCGATACTCCATACCAACCCTCAAACGGGGCTCCAACTGTCAACGGGAAGGGCCCATCGCTGCGTCGCTGCGAGCTCACCGTCTCTCGGACTTTGGACTGCGGGAGGCGCCCCATTGGCCGCTGATGCCTGCCTCTTAGTGCAACCAACCCATGCGGAGGCGAGAGACTGCCTGCATCCTCCAATCGCGGTGACCGCCAGCGTCGTCTGATATGCTGGTGATCCAAGGCGACCAGAACTAACCCAGATCCCCTACTGCAAGCCCCCTCACACCCCCCTTGGCGCATTGTCCATGAGCAACGCTTGCGTTTCAAATGACGATGCTGATCTTGCTGTGATGTTTTTTGTCGAGGGTAGAATTGTGAATCGACAAGACTATCATGTTGCTAGTTCTCGTTCTCCTGAATCCTGCGGCTAGGTTCAGTCTAAAGCATGCTAGCCCTTGCTCAGTGAATTAAATAGTCAAGGTCAAGCGGTCTACTCTTCAGGGGGAGTCCTTTCATCGAGACAGATCCTCTCGCACCAAAAGCAACGAGCGAGCACGCTGTCGGTCGTCGTCATAAGTAGCGGGCAAGTACCTGTGCGCCCGCCATGCAGGTGAATGCTGTGACGGAGTATCCTTTCTCCCAGCCATTTCAACTTGTACTCTGTATACATGAAAAGAAGCCAGTCGAGTCTTAAGTAAGCGCGTCGACTTGTAAGCGTACTTTGTTATAGTAGAAAGCAGAAAAGGAGAGAAAGAAAGAAGAGAGAAGAGAGAAGATCAGAGAGTAGAGAAAAAAAGAGAGAGAGCTAGCCCCCCCTTCATTTCGCCCATTTTAGAGTTGGGCGCTTTCAAACCTGCCCTCTCCCCGAACGAGAACATCCCAGCGCAAAGTTCACCTTCTTCCTCCTCCACTCTCCCTTCTACCCTCTACTCTTTTCTCATCGCCCATTCTCGAACAAGCACCGCTTCGGCCTTTTGGGGTCGTCGTCCAAGCCGTGTTCTCTTTTTTTTTTGGGGCGTCTCTCTCACCAACTGCTCGAGTCTGCCACTTTCGCTTCGACGCTACCCCGGATCGCCTCCTTCGACCTCAACCTCACCCACCATCCTCCTTTCCTCTCTCTTTCACCAGACTGCTTGCCTCCAATGTCGGCTTCGCGCTGACTGCGTGGCCCATACGCGTCTGAGCCCTGTCCACGACCCTGCTGCCCGAGTGTAGTCGACTCACCACCACACACGTTGCAGCGGTTGAAACGGGGCGAACGGAACATATAAAAAAAAAAAGAGAAAAATAAATTTAAAGGAAAGGAGAACTATTATATTTTTTTTACAACATCATGGCTCCTGACGACGAAACGTTGTTAGCTGCTGCCGCTCTTCTACAGGGTCTGGCGAAGGATACACCGCTGCCCGCCTCGTTTCCTTTCAACGGCCACAAATATAACCAACCACCCACGAACGGCTACGATGTCGCCAAAATCAAGCTTCCTGGCCTAGAGAGCGACGGGAAGGCTGCTTTGGAACGCGAGATAGCCGCTCTAATCAGCAGAGTTAATACGTTGCAGTTTTTCGTGGTGAGTAGTTTGGTCCTTTGTGCTCTTATCAAAAGTGGCCCCTTTGAGTTGGACGCCTTGGGAGCACAGAAAACGAGCTCAAAGTTGACATTTTCTTTTTACTTACCTGCTGTAGCCTCCCTCGCGTCATACCCGTGCATCAAATCTTAAAAATATCCATAACGAACCTGATAACGACCAAGACACCGATTCAAAGACTGTCTGCGAAGATGACTCTACCGAAGAAGAAGATGATGATATTGTTGAAGTTAAGAACCCCTACGAGGATGACATCACCTATCTCCGCAACCGTGTACAACTCCAGGCCGATGAAATCAAACTTCAAAAGGAAATAATTACCCGCGTGCGGGATGAATTACGACTACAGGAAGAACACACCAAGAACGCGCTGGTGAAGGTGGAACGTGAAGATGTCGGCCTTCTTGAACGAGAACTCCGTAAACATCAGCAAGCCAACGAAGCCTTCCAGAAAGCTCTTAGGGAAATCGGCGGTATCATCACTCAGGTCGCTAATGGTGACCTGTCCATGAAAGTCCAGATCCATCCTCTGGAGATGGACCCTGAAATTACCACGTTTAAACGCACAATCAACACCATGATGGACCAGCTTCAGGTATTTGGAAGTGAGGTGTCTAGGGTGGCAAGAGAGGTCGGAACCGAAGGTATTCTAGGTGGTCAGGCCCAAATCACTGGAGTCAACGGTATCTGGAAAGAGTTGACTGAAAACGTCAACATTATGGCTACCAACCTCACGAACCAAGTCCGAGAAATCGCAACCGTCACTACAGCCGTCGCCCATGGCGACCTTAGTCAAAAGATTGAACGCCGAGCAAAGGGAGAGATCCTTGAGCTTCAACAGACTATCAATACTATGGTTGATCAACTTCGTACATTTGCAACGGAAGTCACTCGAGTCGCCCGTGATGTCGGAACCGAGGGAGTTTTGGGTGGTCAAGCACAGATCGATGGAGTAAAGGGAATGTGGAATGAACTGACTGTTAACGTCAATGCTATGGCCGAAAATCTCACTACGCAAGTGCGTGATATTGCTACCGTTACCACCGCCGTCGCCAAAGGTGATCTTACCCAAAAGGTGCAGGCCAACTGCAAGGGTGAAATTCTAGCACTGAAGACCATTATAAATTCTATGGTTGACCAACTCAAACAATTCGCTCAAGAAGTCACGAAAATAGCCAAAGAGGTCGGTACGGATGGTATGCTCGGTGGTCAAGCCACGGTTCATGATGTTGAAGGCACATGGAAGGATCTCACAGAAAATGTCAACGGCATGGCCATGAACCTTACAACTCAGGTCAGAGAAATTGCGGACGTGACTACTGCCGTCGCGAAAGGTGATCTTACCAAGAAGGTAACGGCAGAGGTCAAGGGAGAGATATTGGATCTAAAGAATACCATCAACAGTATGGTGGACCGTTTGAACACTTTTGCCTTTGAAGTCAGCAAGGTCGCTCGAGAGGTCGGAACCGATGGAACTCTCGGAGGACAAGCCAAGGTGGACAATGTTGAAGGGAAATGGAAAGATCTAACCGACAATGTTAACACCATGGCCCAAAATCTTACCGTCCAAGTGCGAGCCATATCCAATGTCACTCAAGCTATTGCCAAAGGAAATATGAACAAGAAGATTGACGTGCATGCACAAGGTGAAATACTCACTTTGAAAGACACCATCAACAACATGGTCGACCGACTCGCAAACTTTGCTCATGAGCTGAAGAGGGTCGCTCGTGATGTCGGTGTCGATGGAAAGATGGGAGGACAAGCAAACGTTGAAGGTATTTCCGGCAGATGGAAGGAAATCACCGAGGACGTCAACACCATGGCAGACAATCTTACATCTCAAGTGCGAGCCTTTGGAGAGATTACCGATGCAGCCACAGACGGTGATTTCACAAAGCTGATTACCGTGGAAGCCTCTGGTGAGATGGATGAGCTGAAACGAAAGATCAATAAGATGGTGTCAAATCTGAGAGACAGTATCCAGCGAAACACAGCTGCTCGAGAAGCTGCAGAGTTAGCCAATCGTACCAAGTCAGAGTTTTTGGCTAATATGAGCCACGAAATCCGTACGCCAATGAATGGTATCATTGGTATGACCCAGCTTACACTTGATACCGACGACCTCAAGCCATACCCTCGTGAAATGTTAAACGTGGTGCACAGTTTGGCAAACAGTCTCCTGACCATCATCGACGACATACTGGATATCTCGAAGATTGAGGCAAACAGAATGGTCATTGAGAGCATTCCGTTTACGATGAGGGGCACAGTTTTCAACGCCCTGAAAACACTTGCTGTGAAGGCCAACGAAAAGTTCCTCAACCTGACCTACCAGGTCGATAGCTCCGTCCCTGACTATGTCATCGGAGATCCCTTCCGTCTGCGACAAATTATCCTCAACTTGGTTGGAAATGCAATTAAATTCACTGAACATGGTGAGGTAACGCTTGAGATCAAAAAGCATGTGCCTCCACCTCCTCGGAAGGGCGAGCCTGAGCGTGAGGTTTGCGCTGAAGATGAATATGCATACGAATTTTCCGTCCAGGATACTGGTATTGGTATTGCTAAAGATAAGTTGGATATGATTTTCGATACCTTCCAGCAAGCCGATGGCTCGACTACTCGCAAGTTTGGCGGTACTGGTTTGGGCTTGTCTATCTCTAAACGATTGGTCAACCTGATGGGTGGTGATGTCTGGGTCACTTCAGAATACGGTCGTGGCAGTACCTTCCATTTCACCTGCGTCGTGAAACAGGCAGATCAATCTCTCGATGTCATAGCCTCATCTTTGATGCCATACAAGGGTCACTCGGTTCTGTTTATCGATAAGGGCTTCACCGGAGACTACGCGGAAAATATTATCGGCATGCTGAAGGCGCTTGACCTGATCCCAATCGTCGTTCACAACGAGACCAACGTACCACCGCCAGAAATTAAAGATGACGAAGGTAAGGAAGCTGGACATGCTTACGATGTTATCATCGTTGATATGATCGAAACGGCACGAACCCTGCGAACGTTCGATGAATTTAAATACATTCCCATTGTTCTCTTATGTCCAGTCGTTTCTGTCAGCTTGAAGTCAGCCCTTGACCTTGGAATCACGTCTTACATGACAACTCCATGCCAACCGATCGATCTTGGCAATGGTATGCTCCCAGCACTGGAGGGCCGTTCTACACCGCTCACATCCGACGACTCGAGATCATTCGACATTCTTCTAGCAGAAGACAATGATGTTAACCAAAAGGTTGCCGTTAAAATACTAGAGAAATGCAACCATGGCGTCACCGTCGTTGGCAACGGTCTCCAGGCTCTCGAGTCCATCAAGAAACGCCGATTCGACGTCATTCTCATGGACGTCCAAATGCCAATTATGGGTGGCTTCGAAGCGACATCCGTGCATATGAGAAACGCCACGGCCTTTCAAGAACACCTATCATTGCCTTAACAGCACACGCTATGTTGGGCGATCGCGAGAAATGTATCCAAGCCCAGATGGACGAATATCTCTCTAAACCGCTTAAACAGACACAGATGATGCAGACAATCCTCAAATGCACCACTCTTGGAGGACCACTGCTTGAGAAGAGCAACAATGAGTCGAGACTTGGCATAAACACGCAGATGCATGGCAGATCTCGCATGCACTCTTCTGACTATCGGGATCGACGTCCACGTCTAGACCCACGTTTAGAACCACGAGCTTATGGGGGCGCAGAAGGGCCGACCGGCTCGACGGCTGAAGCCAAGAAGGGTAGCACGACTGAACCGGTGAGTAACTCCTCAAGACCTTCAGATGAGCCACCAACCTCCCATTCCCTATCCCATCTAACAATCTGACCAGAGAGTAGTCGATGTCTCGGACAAACGGTAACTAGCTATTCCAAAAGCGGGCCATTTTTAACGAAAAGGACGGCGTACTAGGAAGGTTGATATCCATTGTGAAAGAGCAATGAGGCAGTTCAACTCCAGGAAGCATATCTATATGTTCTCACTATGATTGGCAAAGTGGAATCCTTTTATTTCCCTGACACCTAAAAAAGCAATCTACTGTGACTTGTACTTATTATTTTGCTGATATTTCCTGGCAATTGCATTTTCCCTATATCCCTTGCAACATGCATGCTGTCCTCATCCTCCCTCTCAGGCTAGCTCAATTTTGTTCACTTTCACGAATTGGATTTCTGGATTATGTGGGCGTTTTCCGGCGGAGAGAGTTTACGGCGAGTCTTAACACTTTTTTTTGTGGTTCCTTCTGGCCTCTTGGTTACCTCCCCCTGTTTTTCTAAATATCTCTTTGGCTTTATTTTTTTTTTATCCTTCCATTTTTTTTCCTATTTCCTTTTAATGTCATTATTGGTCCATTTTGCACTATCTGTTGAACAACATACCCATTTTTGATCCTTTTTCCATGTTAGTCCTTTTGTTTTCAATTTCACAGACAATCTATGGAAGGGAAGATAGCTATGCGGATGAAAACCAAGACTCTACTCTATAGCTCATTCGATTCTATCCTCCTGTTTATTCTCTACTTTTTAAGCTTTGTCAGTTGAATATATTGGACTCGGGCCATTTGGTACCCCTTGCATTTTGGTATAGGATCGATACTGAAAATTCTAAGCCCCTCTTGTGTTGAAACAGCAAATACCGCTGGTATTTATCATGCAAACCGTCCTCTCCCTATCTACTCCATTGTCACCGAAGCTCGAACTATGTAAGCGGGGAGTCTTACCTGTCTCAAGAATTTCGGGTGGGTCACTAGCTTGTGTATTCCTTAACTAACTACCAATAATAAAATGGCAATCTAAAGGGTGGTCAGTCTTACCATAGCCCCCCAACAGCGCCGGTGCATTCTATGTGATTTAACGATGATTAATGATAGAAGTGGGTGGAGGAAGTAAAAGGAGTGGAATTTCTCTTCTCGAAGAGTCCTCGGTTTGGTTTTCTGGTGGTTATAAGTTTTCGTAGTTTCATTAAGGAAAGTCGATATTTTATTTACTAAGCACGGGAAATTAACGCCTCTGCATGGAAACAATATTAAAAAGACGCTCGAGGGGAAAAAGTATCAACAAAAGGTGACCGCATCAACATTATAGACAGTAATTAGTGGGAATGGAAGAGGGAAGTGGAAGAAGCATTAAACAACGTAAGAAACAATGTGACGTGATATCCATTGCATTGGCATTTCAGACATTTGTCTTATACCTCAGACGTCAATTAGAACCATGATCGGCGCTTTGGGGAGCCTGTTCCAGTGGGCTGCTGGGAGGTCAGGGTCGGGAGAGTGTAGGTAGACTCTGGTCCTGTTGGTTTAGGGCCACCAGTGCCCGTAACAGTTGGCGGTGGGTTTGAAGTTGGTGGCGGGGTCACCGTGGAAATGGTTGTCTCTGGGGGGACGGTGATAGTCTTGGTTCCCTCGTGAATATCAGTGATGGTAATGGTCTGACATTTACCACATTGGCCGGGTGGAGGAAGAAGAGTCACTGGGGGTACAACGATAGTAACCGTTCCCTCGTGGATATCAGTGATGGTGAAAGTCTGGCAGGTGGGACAGTGGTTTGGTGGAGGAGTAGGTCCAGCTGGTGGAGGAGTAACCGGTGGCTCTTCACAACCATCTCCTCGACACTCAGTGACGGTGACGGTGACTGTCGCTTGCGGTGGGCAGGTGTTACCGCCGCCGTTGCCATGGCAGTCATCACCCTCGCACGGTGGTGGTGCTGGAGTGGGTGTAGGCTCCTGGGAAGGAGGTGCTGGAGTCTCGGTAACTGGGTAGCAAGTGGTCGTGGTGTAGGTGGAAGCCGTTAGCCAGGTGCTGTACCAGGTGTAACCAGGAATGGTTGCAACTGGGGTAGAGCAAGGGACGAAAGTAGTACGGGTGATCGTATCGGTTCGGGTAGAGGTGACGGTGGTCGGGCCAGGAGGGTTTTGCGTGGTAGGCCCACCGGTGGAAGGAGGAGGGTTTCCGGTTGTCATGGAAGGTTGATGGTGGTGACCTCCTCGTCCTCTCACTTCAAGGTCTGGAAACCTGTAGCCTGGCAGGGCAAAAGTAGTGCCTGCGAGAGCAGCAACGATAAAGGACGTTAATGCCACCATCTTGAAAGCAAGACCAACAATAAACAGCAGAGTTAACGAAGGAGGTATCCGTTGGATTTAACAGGTAAACAAAGCGAGTGACGACGCTTGAAACAAAAAGATCAGAGAGAAGAGTATGATATTCTCCTTGAACGATAGTGGATGATGGTAGATGGGGAATATAAAATCAAGGGGATACCAGCCTGGCATGGTATATTTATATTTCTTTCCATCCGAGTAAATCCCACGTCACAGAGGAGGCTGGTCTCGATCTCTCCAGCTCGGAGGCTTAGCTTAGAGCCATGTTTTTTCTTCCTTCGTCCGGAGCTCCATTTGACTTCGGAACTCCACTGGCACCAGAGCGTGTCCTGATAGCTAAAATTGGTAGCATCCCACTGGTTGCCATGGGATTAAATCCAGCAGGAAGAAACACGTAAACGTCCGAAAGGCAACTGTACAGGCTCCGGTGACTTTTCTCGGGTAAACACCGTAGGCCCTATGGATTGTATCCTCGCTACCGTGGTATTAGAGCAAAAGTCTAGTATCTTGTAGTGAGACAAATGGCGAGTATAGTGGTGAGTGAGACCTATGTTCGTTCCCTATACACCGTAAGGATGCATCCTTAGGGCAGTCTAGCTGAGCAGCTAGACGTTACCGTGGGATCGCATCTTGCCGGAAGTACGGAGTACAGCACTAGCACGTTCCAAGAAGCAAAAAGACATGGTCTCTGCCATGAACTGAGTGTTCTGTGGGCTGATGATGCATCTCTCATCTTCGGTCCCGATTGGTATAAACAGTGGAAGCGGTGGATCGAATAATGGGACCCGAGGAGAAAGAGATCCAAGATAAGATGCTACAAATCGCATAGCACGCATTAAACAGATCCGTTAATAATTCCTCGATCCAGCGGCGTGTTTGGCGTGAACTTCTGTTGGGTGACGACAAAATGTCTTGCATCGCTGAAGTGGGCGTCTGAAACACGAATCAGATGGCTCAGCTGGGCTTTGAAGGGTTCGGTCATCCAGCGCTCCATTTGTATAAAAATAGACAGGTCTTTCTCCCAGCCATGGGTTTCCTTTTTTTTTTTTCTTTTTTTTTTTCAATCTTGGGTTCGTCCGCGCAATGACTTTTGTATCAAGCTTTTCGCTGCGCCGAGCTGGTTGTTTATTATTCTCCGAACATCCTCTCGCCCCTTCTCGCTGCGGCTGTGTGACGGGAAAGCCACAGGGTTTTGCGTGTCGAAGGAGGAGCCAGAACGAACTTCAGCCCTACCAGCCGGCAAACATAACCGTTTATGCTGTTATCCATAAGCTTTTCTCGAAAAAAAGATGTTGATGTCGGGTGAGTCGGTAACTAAAAGGTACGGTTTGTCCGGCGTAGAGACTGGGTGCGTTTTTCTTCGTATTTTTGATAACAATCTCACCCAAAACTTGTACACACGCCTTCTGCCAACTAGCTCGCAATCTTAACTGGGGCAATCAAAGGAAGGCGGTTTTATCACTTAGACATGGCTTGCTACTGGTCTATTGCAATATCTGCAGCTAAAACGGCATGGCTCTACCCAAGACACCTATTATTATCTAGGTACCCTATATAGTCCTGGGGGGTAAACGAGAAAGTAGCGGAGAGGATGAGTTGGCGGTTGGCCATAGATGGAAGCGAGAGCGTAGCCAATGGTCTTTAGTTTAATATCTTGATGGTGAGACCTTTTGCGAAAACTAGAGCATTAAACATTTATGGTCTATCCAAGAGTAACAATGCTGGAAGATGAACCTATTAACACTAAACCAATTCCGAGAAACCCGAAAGAAATGAAGCAACCGTGAACATGAAAGTAAATGAAAGCAGAAGCTATGCCTAAAAGAATGGCAGCTCCACTAAAGAGCTAACTTTTGGTGTTTGTTTTGGTATATATATGTGTGTTAGTCTATTTTGAACGGGCTCCAGCCAACTCGAAGCACCCGGGCAGCGATAAAAAACACTAGGCCTGCAAAGTAGCAGCAGCTCGTCCAGGTAATGAGACCCCAGTATTCACCGCCGTTATGGGTGAGGATTGATCCTCCAATGGGGATACCGGTCAGGCATCTGTGTCACGTAATTAGCAGGGAGAACTTAAGCCTCTAGAAAAGAAATAAAGGGGAGGGGGTGTGCATACCCAAAGCTAACCACAGTGTATGCCGTGGCATAGTACCGTCCGTAGTTCTCTGTCTTGCATGTCTGGCCCACACACACCGGTGTTAACCCGATATTGCTCCCACTGGAGAAGCCAAAGATGAATGCAAATGCTATCGTCATCGCCGAGTTGCCATTGGCCGGAAGCCACAGACAAGCAACCGACAGTAGACACATCAGAACTGTGACTATCATCGTGTTAAAACGCCCTGTATAGTCGGATATATACCCTGGCACCCATCGACCGAAGAATGATCCGACATTAAGGATGGCTAGAAGCTGGTAGGATAACGCTTTCGGCATGCCATAGTGAAGAGCATAGGACGAGATGTATGTAAGAGGTACGAAGAGTCCCCATTCTATGCAGAAGATTCCAAGTGTCGTGCAAGCAAATACCGGCTCGAGAAGAATACGTAGGTCCGGCATGATATTCTCCAAAGTAGCACGCTGCCTGGGTAGTCGTGATTTCACCAACATAAGTCCTGCACCGAGACTGACGAAACATATCAAAGCCAGGACACGAGTGGCCCAGGCGAATCCAATTTCTGTGAAGAGTTTATCCAACACCAAAGGAAAGACAATGCCCCCCATACTACCGCCCGTTGCAGCCAGGCCAGTTGCCCGTCCTCGAAGGCGAAAAAAGAAGTGGCCAGGGTTGGCCACTGAAGGAGTGAACACCATCGAAGTGCCTGCAGCACATACCACTCCAAAGGTAACCATAATCTGCCAGTATTTGGTACAAAACCCAAGCGCAATTAGACTGCCGACTACCAGAGTTGAGCCAACAAATACCAATCCCTTCGGGCCCTTTGCATCGAAGATAGGGCCAATCTGGAGACCCCCAAAGAAGATAAGGAAAGAGAAGACACCGAAAATCCATGATATGGAGCTTTGGTCGTAGTCTTTCAGTTGGTTCTCACTCAAAAAAGCCTGGAAGGTTCCTATCGCATTAACCAAGCCAAAGGAGCCAAAGAGGCAGAGGAAACATCCGAATACAACCAAGTACGCCTCTAGTCCGCCTTCTGGATATATATTGCCATCTGGATCTGTTGACATTCGAGAACCTAATCGGGTAAGGTTCTCCGGGTCTGGAGGTGGAGGTGGCTGCGATGATCGTGAACGAGCCAGCCGGCTTTCTGGGAAGTCATTCTCTTGATCCTTGGTTATAGCCTGGAATAGCAGTCCATTACCCGCCAATGGCACTGCTTTTTCGTTGTAAACAGGCTCTTCTATAGCCTCTGCAACCGGTGATATGCCCAATTCCCTCCCAGCAAGATCGTTTTGCGAATTCTTCTCCGTTAACGGAACGGGCCCTTCAGAGTCACTCTCAAACCCTGTGGCGGTAGCATGTTCTGGGTGTCCAGAGTTGTGGTGGCCTTCTTGACTCAGGTGTGCTCCCTCGGCATTAATGCCATCCTGCGGTTTCATGATCGGAGTTAAGCTCCCCACAACTGGATGCCGGCAAGCAGAATAGAGAATCCGAGTCTTTGAGGGGATTAGGAAATAAAATGTATATTATTTCCTATCAATCAGGCCTCTTGGGAAACGCCTGGCATGAAATGAAAAGAGACGAAAGAGAAATAGAGAAAAACCTGGGGCATCAGGGATGGAGATATCCATTGCTATTTGGGTCCATCAACAGATGTGGCCGCTTTAACCGAGAGAAATTTATATATCGAGCAATCCATGGGCGGTTTCATAAGCACCGATCGAGGGGCCAGCCCAAGTCTTGATTCGCCCGCCTCTCAAAAGGTGGATTTTTCGGCGAAGAAAATATGCTTACTCGGAGCTCAAACCCTACCAGGTAGCTTAGCGTGTTGAGTTATCGGCGGCCTCCGTCAAGAACTCATCTAAAGGCGGCCAGCCATCGGGACTTCTATATGGATGATACGAATATTGCATGCACTCTGTAGTTGCCAGGGGAGTCTCTGCGATTCCGACATAGTTTGGAAGAAAGAACATGGAAAAATGCATGTTTGGTTTTTGCTGGTGCTGCAGTGACGTTGCTTTTTCTTGCTGCTTTAAGCGGGTGTTTTGGCCAGCGGCAGCCTCCTTCGGCTTCTATAGACCAAACTCGATATCGAACCTAGTTCAACCACTTGATATCAAGACTATCGACGGCTATGCTGGCCGTGCGGAGTATATTCTCTTGATATGATATTGCACGACAATAAAGAAAATATATGGTCAAGGGATCTCGGGCCTCGTCTATCAAAAGAAAAAGCGCAGCCATCTTGACGAAGTTCCTACCAGCCAAACAGCCACTGGTCGCACGAGACACACCTGGCCACTGATGACCATCTGGATGGACGGGTGTCTTGGTGAATTCCATGAGCCCCGAGCCAGTCGGGTGTGCGATAGGGCTGCGGGGGTTGGTGAGTTTGTGGTGAGGCTACCATACCCGGCCCTACAAGCGGCCCATGCTGGTTTCTTGGTGAACGGAATGGATACGGAACAGATTATGAGAGGAGAAATCCACACGGGGACAACGTACATAGTAGTGTTTGCTCTGGCAACCTATTCCAACCCGATGCTAAATTACAACTTTGATATGGGATCGTCGGACAAAACAAAAGCTTTTATGGGATGGGAGTACGGACTCTTGACCATATAGATCGAGAGGCTGTACTTTGTTTGCATGCCACCAGACGCTCTAACCCACTACGATATAATACTGCTAGTACCCAGGTGCTCAGCAAAGCAGCCCAAGCAACATGGAATCACGAACACCATGGATCCCGAGATTACTGAAGATTGAATATGTCCATACGATGGCTCCTTTGCAGTCATCCTTTCCCAGCATCAGCCACTCTGGCAAATCTGCCTCCAGCAAGTAAACCTATCAAGAAGAATTGGGCACTGACTCATGATACAAACTCTTCTATCCAGTACTCCGAGTGTCGTTGGATAACAGATACCAGTTCAACAATTTGTTGGCACAGGGTGTCTACCGTTGAGTTATGAAGTTTTTTCTTTATTAACTCGTCATTAGAGCTAATCAGAGCTATATATGCTGAGACCATATAGTTCCGGCGACCTTAACCCGGGCTATGCTAATCCAAGTGAAGGAAGGCATTCGATATTTCGATGATGATAGTTACTCACCCTTATTATTTACTAATATCTGGCCACATGAACTAGTTTCCTGCCTCTTTCTAAGGTGAAAGCTGCAGATGTCACTATTAATAACAGATGGGGGCATGAGATTTCATCCTGGGAATGCTTTAATAGCGATTATCAGGCTCGAGTAGCGAAATCCCTCTCAGGTTCCTGGATCAACAAGATAAAGGTAGGAAGGATCACACATCCAACCAAACTATTTTGTCTGGTCTATACGACGTCCATGTTGACACGAAGTACGCTCCTGCAACCCAGTCTATGCTATACCTATTTATATCATGATCTACAACCTCAGTGGGCTTTGGCCCATTATATATTTAATCGTGTTCACAGGTACCCGGAATTTTGGAAGCAATTGACTTCTTGAAAGTCCCACGCCGATCAATGTGGGCTGGTCGAGCAAAGAGTTATATTTAGGAATGTTCATCTTGACCTCCCAGGAACGAATATGCGCGAGATATCGACAGTTCGTAGCGTGTTTTTGATCTTCTTGGGTTCATGTTGGGTCAGTGTATCAAAGCAACTCTGTTTCATAACAGAATGGACTCCGTACAAACTCTCACTCCAGATTCAGAAGGTCCTTATCAGTTAGTAACAAGATGTATCGGAGATTGTCACCCGTTCACCGTCTGGTCGATCTCGTATTTGGCCATGGATTGTCCTTTTGCAACCCCAAAAATGATACGACACCCACGACCTCAGCTGTGGAAAGAAAAAGCCGCCGTCTCCATCACGAGGAATTGATCGAAAGAGGTTACCCGCAGCGCTTCTCTCCCGCCATCCTTGATATTAATACCAAGCCAAACCAACGGCATGCTAAATGCGAGTTCTATCACCACCCCTTTCAAACGGCGTCACGCGAATGCTGTCATACCTCTTGGTTTCGGATACACGTACTCCGTACATGGCGGACCTTGCCGTACCACATGGCGGTGCACAACCAAGAAGGCGCTTCTTTAAGATCGTTTCTTTCGACCTGAAAGCCTTGACGTCACCGTCGATAGGGTGAAATTCGGCGAACTCAGGGTGCTTTTTGACCGAAGCTCGGTCTTGCCGCCGCAGAGATTTTTTATGTTCGTATCCACCACAGAAAAAAAGAAAATGCTGCGAAGGAATGCATTTTTATGCAGTGGAACCTCGGCCCATGCTTCGGGAATTCTCATTGGCGGAGCGAGAATGCAACGTGACACTGACTAAGGGCTTGTCCTATGACGTAATCTTATTAGTGGCCTGTGATTGGCTGGAAATGGAACAAAGCTTTTTCCTGCTCCGAGCTCGCAAACGCCAAGACCGCCAAGACCATGGCCCGCCGACATGGCCAACTTACATAAGCAGTCCTTCTTGGACTTCCAAAAAGCAATATCGCGATATATCTTGAGATAAGCTACATGGGTTGAGCAGCAGTTGAGGAGGTTTAGCTGCAGATGGGAAGGCCTGAGCAGAGCACTAAATACAGACAGACATGCAAGAGCAAAGGGGGCTGGCAGAGCAGCTTCTGAAGAGATGTCCTTTTTGTCCAGTGAAAGATCGCCACTTCCTCACACTGCACTAACTGTGTTTTCCATGGGATCCAGGAGTGAATTCCCGTGACTTCTATATGGTCTATCCCTGGCTCGCATTCTCCAGTCTTAACGTTACCACCAGGGAAGAACCGAACCTTCATGTTGTTGCCTGAGCTTCACCGATTTTCTCCTCTGCTCCAGATCGAGAGACCTAGCCCGGATCACCGCCTCCTCTCGTTCTACAGTAGAGAACACCGGGAGCGATCGATATACGGACAATATACGGAGTGAGAAGCTAGCTGACCTAATGACATAATGATAATGGGCAAAAGGTGCACTTTCATCGTGAGCTCCACCTCCTCATACCATGTCGATTCTCCACACCGCGCTTCACCAATCATCTTGACCGGCTCCGCCAATTTCAGCCCGCTCTCGTGCTCAGTTCACGGCTCTGCTCCCTTGCTTTTTTGCCTCTGGGATCTTAATTTTAAGCCCGAGCCTGATTCGTGAAACGCATATATATAATAGCTGGCGTGACATCTCTCGGTCATGCCTCTGCGTTCATAGAGGTCCTCTTCCCCTCACACCAACTCCAGACGTTTCTTCCCCCCGAATTCTTGTGTATACAGTTATACAACCTGTTTCCTTCGCTACGGAGAAGGATACGGCGCATACGGTCGTCAACCGCTATCATACGTGGGCGAATCTCCGCTGGAAGGGAGCTGATCAACCGCAAATACCGGCTACGGCTTCAGCACTTTTGAGATACAAGCTAGTTGGATAACTACACCTCAGAAATCTCTATCCGTTCATTTTACTTCTCGCCATCTCAATTGGCTCTCGTCCAAGTGCAATCTCACGATCAAATACTGGCCCGGCCCATAGCAACATCCGTTTCAGCTATCTCCGAATAGTAGCCCAGACGCAACCATCGCTACCTTTGCGCAAACCGTGAAAACTCGCCCAGTGCCAGTAGTCAAATACCGCAGAAACCCAAGAGCTGACGATAGCAACCAAACCACTCACCCATCGTGTCGAACAGTATCGTGCCCAAACGCAAACTCCAACGACCCGTCTGCCCCAAAGCAACAGTAGTCGTTCACCATGCCGTTTTTCGTGAATCCGTTCGCCAAAGACGAGAAGTCTTACCCCGATGTTCTAATACCACTATCAGGTGGCTCGCCTACGAGTAAAATCCCAACAAAAAAGAAATCCGTAGGCGGCACTTTTGAAGAAGAAGGCGCTGCCACTCCCCCACAGACTGGGGAGTATGCCGAGCTAACCATCGAGGCCTTGAGGGCTGAGGTTGAGGGCGGTATCGCCGCCTCCGGCCAAGATACTGCATATGACAGTACGTTTTGAGAATTGCTTACCCTTTTGCTTTACAGACTGGACGAAAGAAGCGTCGATTCCTCCCCACCCCGTTTGAATCGGCGAAACCGGTGGCTATATGGTATTATTTCTTTTTAAAACAAAAGGTCTAACTGATATATCTTCATTTAGGAAAATCCATGGTCATTAACAGAGCAGTCCAGGATATTGGAATGGGCCGATACCAATGGCAATTGTTCATTTTGTGTGGATTCGGCTGGTTGGCAGACAAGTAAGTCCTCCTGCTCAGCATGCAAGTAAATGCTGCGGTATATCGTATTGTTTGTTTGATGGCTAATGTCTCTCTCTTTCTAGCTTGTGGCTGCAAGTAAGATAATACCCTTTTCTAGACACTAGGAGGCTGGGAGTTTATTAACATATCTCCTCTAGGGCGTTGCTCTCACACTACCAAAATTGTCTCTCGAGTTCGGCATTAGTGAATCGCATGTTCGGTTTACCACCTGCGCCTTGTTCATCGGTCTTTGCCTAGGATCAATTGTCTGGGGAACTGCATCTGATATCATCGGCCGTCGTCTTGCTTTCAACATGACACTTTTCCTATGCGGCGTTTTCGGTATTGCCGTTGGCGGCGCCCCAACTTGGATCGGGTGTGTATATTGTGATAGCGATTATTTTTCGCGTTGGATGAACAAACAAGAGTTCAATTACTGATATCTTTTCTATCTTAGTGCCTGTGCTATGTTCGCATGTCTCGGTCTAGGTGTCGGTGGGAATTTGCCTGTCGACGGTGCATTGTTCCTTGAGTTTCTCCCCTTTGCATCTGGGAACCTCTTGACTATGCTCAGTGTCTGGTGGCCTGTTGGTCAGCTAATTTCCAGGTTAGTCCCTTTTCTGCACCTGTTCTCTTTTTCTATTCTAATCCTGTATTTGCAGTCTTATCGCATGGGGCCTTATCCCCAAATATACTTGTGCGGACGGTCTACCATCCTGCCACCTCGCCCCAGCCCCATGCTGTGCTAAGGAAGACAACATGGGCTGGCGATACTTCACCTACATTCTTGGAGTGCTCACCTTCCTCATGTTCTTGTCCCGTTTCTTTCTCTTCCATCTCTTTGAGTCGCCAAAGTTCTTGCTCTCTCGCGGTCGCCAAGAGGAAGCTGTTGCCACTGTACATGGCATCGCGAAAAAGAACGGAGTCAAGACCTGGCTTACTGTGGATATCCTCAATGAGATCGGAGGCCATCCAGATGAAGTACGGAGCCAGAAGTTGAGTATGATGGAAATCGTTAAGAGGCAGATGAACAAGTTCTCTGGAGAACGTGTGGCCCCTCTATTCGCGACCAAGAGACTCGGGTTTACCAGTATGTTATGCCTCAACACTTCAGGAGAGAAATATCTTAACTAAGATTTATAGCTGTTCTACTTTGGTTCTGCTGGGCAACTATCGGCATGGGTTATCCTCTTTTCAACGCTTTCTTGCCGCAATATCTTGCACAAGGCGGTGGAGACAAATACCCCCCTCCAACCACCAACACCGGTATGTCCACAATAGTTACATCCATCTAACAGCTCAAGCAGCTAACAGTAAAAACAGTTTACCGTGACTACGCAATCACCTCCATTGTCGGTGTTCCCGGCTCCCTCATCGCCTGCTATACCGTCGACATCCCCTATATTGGACGTAAGGGTACCATGGCCATCTCTACCTTGATAACAGGCATCATCCTCTTCTGTTTCACCATCTCCCCAGACCCGAAAGTCCGACTCGCCTGCACCTCCCTCGAAGCCTTCTTCCAAAACATCATGTACGGCGTTCTATACGCTTACACGCCCGAGGTTTTCCCTGCACCCAACCGTGGTACCGGAACGGGAATTGCAAGTTGTCTTAACCGTATCTGTGGTCTTTTGGCACCCATCGTTGCTATCTATGGTGGCAACACAAACCCCAAGGCGCCAGTATATGCATCTGGTGGCCTCATGTTGGCTGCATTTGTCGCCATGGTGTTGCTTCCAATCGAGACCAGAGGGAAGCAATCTCTCTAAACTATCTAGGAGAGGAGTAGCAGTGATTAGACAATACTGTTATCTGGATGATCATAGTTCTGTTTGTCATATGAATCATTATAAAGGTGAAGGGTGAGGGTACACTGAAAAGGCTGTGGATGTGGGTGAGACTACTGTCACTACCGGAATGTTTGTCTTTCTACAGCTCATGCTTATGTTCATGTCCATTTCTTAATATACCCAGGCGGATGGTAGCCAGTCTGCTTTTTATGATGGATAAAATACGAATTCATTATTTTCTTACTATATATACTCTATAATATGGCCTGATATCCATTCTATGGTTTATAATCCACTAGAGGTATCCGTCCAGGGTTGACAAGGCTATTGATTGTACGTTCGAATCCTCCATCTAGTCAGCTTCAAGCTAATCCACAAAAACAGTCATAGGTGGCATGCGTAAGCACCCTCCGCCACAAATCTTCAAGCCTAAAAATCCCCTATCTGTAATTAAATCCTTCATCCTCCACCTTCCGTCCTACCAAGCATAACTAAATTCAAAAACCAATGAGATCTTTTTATTTCTTTAACATATACTTATCTAATACTACAATGGGAAAAGAGAGGAAGCAGCGACGTTAGTATAGTGAAAAGCACAAGAACAAGCAGACTTTATGAACATCCATCAATCATTTCAGGCCAGGGCGGAGAGCGGTGGTATAACCTTTAAAGAGTCATATGTATGTACGGAGTATTTCGTATGTCTAGTGCTGTGAATGTTAAGAGTGTCAGGTTTGGGGTTAAAATTGAATCCACAGCATAGCATAGCATGACATAACGTGACATAAAAAAGATAGAATGACAGGAATCGATATAGAAGAGGAGACCAATGCTAAACATGCACACATTAATAAAGAAAGGATAAAGAAGAAGAAAGGTGTCAATAGATACTGGCCAGGTGGCAGAGAGAGGTAGGCAGCTTGATAGGTGAGAAGCACTGGTAAGGCGGTGGGAATCATGAAACAGGCTGCCCAGCCATCCTCCTTCCCCTCCTCCCCAGCAGCGTAGCATTATCTAGGCTGAGCTCGAATGGCTGCTGCGCAGACCGAGCTGCATTCTCCCTTGCTGCGGCTGCCACGGCTGCACTGTGCTGGCCGTATCCGCCTTGCTGGTATTGCTGGCGACCTCGTTGCTGTGTCTGTCTGGCGGCAGCGGTAGTGCCAGCTGCGCGACGGGCCTGGGCGGCGGCACTCATCTGCTGCTGTTGCTGACTTGTGCTGATATTGGTACCTCGCAGCTTGCTTTCAACAGCTGCTACGTCGGGGTTATATCCTGTACGTGGCTGCTGTTGTCGCTGTTGCCCGGGCTGGGCTTTGTTATAAGGAAGCGTTGACGCGGCATTGTTGCCTTGATCGTAGTAGTGCATTTCACCCTGGAACTCGGAGTCATCACCTTCATACTGTTGTTGCTGGTCGATATTTTCCACTTCACTGAGCGGGTCGAGGGCACCTCGGTATCCGACCTTGAAACCAGCCTTGCGGCGTTTAGCTTCCTCTTCTTGTCTATGGACAGCATACCCGACATCAAAGACTTCACGTAGGTTCATGGCACCGGGGGAGCGGAAGTCAGCGCGGCGAGTATTAGGCTCAACACCTGTGAGAGGGGCTTCAAGGATCTTGTTGACGTTGGAAACAAGTGGGGTGGCGAGTGGAGGGGCATCCTCGGCAGCAGTCGTTTCTTCGTCCGTCTGTCTGATCCAGGGGTGAGCAAGGAATTCTTGGATTGTATATCGCTTGTCTGGGTCAACAGTGAGAAGATGCGAGACTAAGTCCTGCGCGGACTTGGAGATTTCGTCCCACCATGGGGAAAGGAAAGTGTATTGCCCACGCGCGACCTTTTCGGTCAGAGCTTGGATAGACTCGTCGTAAAATGGCGGGAAGCCACAGAGTAGAGTGTAGAGCACACAACCCAAGGCCCACATATCGACTGACTTGGAGTAGCGTTCGTCCTTGACGATTTCGGGAGCGGTATAGCCGACGGTTCCACAGGGAGTCATTGTTTCGCTGTCCCAGATGACCTTTGAAAGGCCAAAGTCTGCGACCTTGATAACTCCGATGCCGCCAGCGCCGACACCGGGAGCGAATTCACCTTCATCGGCCTTAGCTTCATCACCAGGGGCAGCAGGTTTGGGGTTTTTTGTTGGAGTGAAGGGAGCTGGGTAGAAGAGCAGGTTTTCCGGTTTGATGTCACTGTAGAGCGTTAGTATATAACTAAAAAACGAGGGAAGTAAGAGTATATATTTACCGATGTACAACGCCGGATTCTTCATGTAGGTATTCTATCGCCTTGGCCACTTGCAAGATAACATGACGGGACAGATTTTCGCTAAAATAGGTCAAGCGCACGATCTGATGGAACAGCTCGCCGCCAGGACATAACTCGAGGACAATGTAGTAGAACTGGGGTGACTCGGAGAATTCGATCAATTTGACGATGTTAGGATGGTCGAGTTGGCGCATTATCTGGACTTCTTTGAGGATGCTTGCTCGCTAAGGACAGATTAGCATCCGATGAGACGGAAAACCCGAGGAAAAGCAGGGTGGCTTTGAGGAGGTACGGAGGGTCTCACGTCCACCTGCTTCTTCTTGATGCTCGGGTGAAGGTGATCATTGCCCTAGAGGTGACCCAAGGCGCACCGGTTGGCGAAGAACAGAATAGACGATAGGACACAAGAGAGAAGAGGAGAGAAGCCGAGTGCGAATGGAGAAACGAGCGGCAACGGAGTTTATCCAACATACCTGCTTGGAGCTCATCTCGAACTTCCTGACGACCTTGATAGCGACGTCTCCCGACTGTCCGGACTTATATTTGGCGCGATAGACGTTGCTAAAGGCGCCGTCGCCCATCTTCTCGACCAGGATCCATCGCTCCAGACCAGGGTAATTGGGCAGTTTGGAGCGACTGAGCTTCTCCTCTGCGACAATCTGCTCGATTTCATGCTCGTGGACGCGGTTTTGGGGCTTTGCAGTGCCCGACGAGGCCTTGGTCGAGCGCTGATGCTGGTCGATAGCGTCGAGAGTGCCGGTCGCCATGCCAGGCTGATACTGCGGCTGGGGTTTCCGTTGAGGTTCTGCGTGGACGGCTGTAACGTTTGTCGTGGGCTCACCGTGGGAGACAGACATACGGGCCTGTTTCCCATGGCGGATGAAGTTCTTGAGATTTTGTATTGTACTCATGATGACGGAATGTGCTTCTTATTTTTTTGGCTGTCTGGGAGGGAGGGAGGGGCGGGTGGTGGAAGGAGGGGCGGGTAGGACGGCGCGGCTACAGCAACAGGCCTAGAAGTGAATGTTGGTCAGGACAGCTATAATTGCCTGGTCCTTGTGATGGGTTTGTGTATTATTTTGCCTGGTGATCTCCTGTGACTTGAGATAAGCGAGTGACGGGGTGAAAGAGTCTATTGTTATATACTGAGCATGGGAGGAGAAAAACCAGAGGGAGCGATTTCTGGGATGTTGACGTCAGTAGTGGACCTTTTGATACTTAGCGCTGAGAAGGGGGAAATGGGATTATAAGGAAGCGGGCCCTTGTCTCTTAAGCCTAGCAGAAGTACTCCGTGGAAGCCAGTGTTCCTGTTCACTTTTCTATCTCATCTTGTCTATTCCATCTTCTCATCTTCTCATTTTCTTACTATCTTCAACTTCAACTTCAACTTTTTCTTCTTTTTTTGCTGTTTGACGTTCTTTATTTCCTGTTTTGGCCATCCGAGTCATGTGATTGATGATTACTAAGAAGGATGACTAAGAATGATTATTAATAGACATGACTAATCAGGTACATCCTGATCAGGAAAGAAACAACTTCAACTTCTCAAACGGCAAAAAACGATCGAACTTCCAAGACGACGTCGACGTCGAGATCAGAGAGATAGACGAAGATAGAGGGCGGCAGGATATACAAAAGCAGGCTCGAGATCCAGATCCAGATACAGAAAAACACGGTGACACGACATAACCGGGCAGACGGCAGCAGGTTAGCAGAAGCAGAGAGAGAGATACCAGAGCATCTCTACTGCAGAACTCGTTGCTTTTTCTAGGGTCCTGGACGGGATGCACGCTCAGCAAAGGTATTGATGGGCAGAACTTGGAATACATCGGCACTACGGAGTACGTGAGACGAGAAGTCTCTAGTGACGGACTATTGGGCTGCATCCAAGGACCTGTTCTTGCTTGTAGCTTTGTTCGTGGGGACGCGTGGTGATTTATCTTGAGACGATACATCGCCTGATACATATAATGCCAGGGGGGGCCACTACTCTTCAAACACACTCATCAACGTCCCGTTTCAAAGCCAGCTCGCACCTCCTGACCCTCTACATCTCATATAACCTCCTTTCTACCGGCCCGCGGTTCTTCGCTGTACCAAGTCATTCCCTAAGACGCTGCCTTCCACAACACTCACTCGCTGCGCTATTTTATCGCCGCATACCGTCCCTACCACTGTAGTGGAAAGCGTGCTTCTCTTCAGTGCCATCGAAATCGCCGCTCATTGGCCCACGCTCTTGTCAAACTCTCCGTCTTCACAAGCACAGCATACCACAGCACATCGGTGTGTTGGTGTGCTTGTCCAGAACATCGGTGCTCCGTGATGAAACGGAACCTCCACACTCATTCCTCAACCTCGACGGAATACCGTGGTATGTCGGCGGGAAGTCCTGATTTATAAAGAAAGGCATTCGCTCCTTGGAGATGGCGACCGTGACGGACACCATCCAGGGGCGCGAGAGCAGTGACAAACCTCACTTGAAGTCTCACAAGGCCCTGCCGCGACGATGGGATCTTGTCGACATAGACTACTCGCCGCGCGCTGCTGCTGGAGCCGATAATGCTGATAATATGAATAACGGTTTCGTCTACTCTCCCACGCGCGCGCTTCCCCTCACCCCACCAGCCATCACACTCGAAGACCAGAAACCCCCTCCAAGTTCGCAGAACCACGGCTCTGTTACTCCCCGCGTCGACCAGCAAGGCACCGTGACGCCTACAAACAGAATAAACCCACTAACCCCAGACATTACGCCTCCCCGCGTTGTGTCGCGGTCTAAGAAACGAGATGGACAGGGCCATCGCCTACCTTCGGTATCCTCGAGAACGACCTCCTTTGCGACGGCTAGGGAAACAGTATCATCCGATGAGGAGACAGAGAGAGTCACGACTGCTATCTTGCCACCATGTAAGCATAGGCTGCCGCATCCGTTGCGTAATACAACGGTTAGCTATGCGGCCGCCAACGAGACGAGTCCGGATACATCTGGGCAAGCGCCGAAGCAGGAGCGCCAGCTGTTTGAAACTAACGAGCTAAAAGTCCGCAAACGCAGTGAAAAGAAGCTCTCTTCTACTTCTCGCCGCGCCCAATCTCTTCAAGAGC
>JANTQJ010000570.1:0-13407 GCA_032989685.1 Arthroderma sp. PD_2
CGCCTTGGGACTCTCTCCTTGAAGAAGAGAACAGCTCCCGCCGAGTAGGTGTTGCAATCTCATGTTCAGGTAGCTCAGAGGGTGGGCTCATATGTTCTTTGATAGATGTTGAAGATGGACTCTCTGGCGATGAAGATATTATATCAGTCCCGGAGATTTTCGCAACTGCTGGCACGGGCTCCCCATGGGAAGATGGATGGGAGAACCGCCGTCGACGCTTAACACTTGGGAGAACAGGAGAAAGCGAGAGTAACATATCGTCGTCGTCTCCGCCCTTGTCGGCCATAGTTTGACCAGGTCTATCGTCTCCATGGCCTGATGAGATGCTCCCATGACCATTTGCCGACTCTGAATCTGAATCTCGGATTGCTTCCCCATGAAATCCTGCGGATGGTCTACGGCGATGTGCCGGTCTTTTCAACCCGGGAGAGTCCTCCTGATCATCCTGGTTGATCTCGTCAGACACATGAGCCCGCTGCGACTGACTCCCGCCGCCTCCAAACAGGAAGCGAGGGGTCGACGCGAACTGGGTATTGGGGCCCTGAGACGCGGGTGGCCCTAAGATAAACCGTGGAGTTCGAGTTTCCGACTGCGCAGGACGATTACTCCAGGGTGAGCCTTGGTTTTCATCATCGAGCGTTCGATGCGCTTTAGCTGGTGTCTGCTAGAAGGGAAGTTCAGTAAATTTCGTTCACCAGCGCGTTGCCACCGCTTACATTCATATGGCATGTTATATTGCCTCGGACTTTAATCCTTCAGCATTCTTCTTAGGGCTACTCCGTATATTCACCTCATGTTCTCTTCCATCCAGCACTGTTGAGGCGGTTATCTGAATGAAGTCGGATGTTGTCAAGTTGGCGTTCTTGTGAAGTCGCGTTGTTCAATTAAAAGTCGCGCCGGCGGCTCCAACCCTTGTTAAATAAATAACATCGTGTTTGAAGATAAAATCACTTTCAACATAGCCAATTATTAATATATTCTTTCAATTCAGCTACGATACAGGTGGTAAAGCCGTGGAACGATAATGACGGCCCTTCGTCCACGCTCTCCGAGCACTCTTCTCTTGACGCTAGATGCTTTCAATACCTTATTCTACCCTCGCCAGCACGTCGCACTCCAGTACACCCAAGTTGCCAAAGCTGCTGGATTCTTGTCCCCGAGTATCTCACCAGAAACAGTCCAGGCTGCATTTAAAACTGCCTACAAGCAAGAAAGTGCCTCAAGGCCGAATTATGGACGGAATACGCCAGGTTTCGGTGGCCCAAGGGAGTGGTGGGCGAATGTTATACGGGATTGCTTTGCACGAGTCCAGAGGGAAGCAAATGGCCGGAGTGGCAGTCGAGGAACGATGACAGGACGGGAGGTTCCTGATTCATTGGTGACAGAGCTTCTTCAGCGCTTCGAGGGCAGGGAAGGGTACGCTCTATTTGACGATGTGGAAGGGCTCTTCAGCCGATTAAGGACATGGAAGAGGCAGCTGGAAGACAAGAGGGAACCTGGAAGCAGTCAAGTTGATAGGATCGTCGTGGGGATAATCTCCAACTCCGACGATAGGATATCTCCCATCTTGAACTCGCTGGGGCTATCGGTTGGCAATGCCTGGGCGGATACTGGAGAATTGCTGCCTCGTGGACCAAAGTCGACTTCTACCGCTGGTGAAACTGATCTCAATGATATTAATTTCATAGTGACAAGCTATGAGGCTGGAGAAGAGAAACCACATCACCGGATCTTTGATATAGCTAAAACTCGGGCCAAGGAGCACCTGTTGGCCACGGATCCATCATACCAGGCTGATGATAGCTGGAGGCGCATCCATATTGGAGATGACTACAATCATGACTACCGGGGAGCCATCGATTCTGGCTGGGAAAGTTTCCTGTTGCTCAGGGGCGGAATGGACTATCTTCCTGGTACAAATCACCAGGCAATAGGGAGTGACGTGAAGACCCTACACTCCCTAACCGACTTGTATTCGCACTTGGGCTTGAAATGAAGACTTTCAGGTTCTATCATAATCCTTATATATATGTACATTTCTTGTGGCCTGGTCTTCACGGGATGAGATGTGTCGACCCTCCTGCCGCCACGATACTCAATGTATCAAGGGCAACTTTACACGCCCATTTAACCAACTTTTTGTCCCGTTTCGACGACACCACATCGGATTTGGCGATAACTTTCCGAATAAAGTACCTTAGGCCTGCGACGACTTGCGGCGTCTCCGTGGTTTTCATGAATATACCCACTAGAGCCCTTTCATCGTATGGAGAGTCGCCGTTTTCAGAGTCCTTTGCCTTTCGGTGTGATTTCTGCTGCGACTGGATCATCGTCGTTATTAAAAGGACCTCTACAAGCATCGTGGTCTTCGGCTGCAGGTACGGGAAGTCAAGAATCTTTAGGATGCCCAAGGACAGGCTTCCCTCCACGATCAAAGTCGCGAACATTTTAGCCAGGTTGAATATAGCCCGCGTGCTCAGTGCGTTTTCATCATCGTCGGCATCGAAACCGCCATCATCGTCCTCCTCGTCCAGATGGCCTCGTTCTCCCATTTTTTTGAAAATGTCCCAAAGCGAGAACATGAACGCCATCCTCATTTTCTTCTCACTACATAACTTCCGTGCAATTAGTGTGTAATACGGGTTGTGCGCTTCCTCTTCGGTTGCACAATGCATTAGCACGCGAGGGATTTCTGACTCCTGGTTTCGTTTTAGTCGGAGCTTGGTCAGTCGTACGTGGGCATCTCGACAGTCTGTGGCAGACATAATGGCGACGAATATTGATCTTCGAACATCGGTGTTCATGCGATGAGCCCTGGCAAGCTGGCCCAAATCAACCTCGCCCTTTGCAATATCGTCGTCTAGGGTGTCTACCAGGACTGCATCGCGGGCTGTGCTCTGTTCAGTGTTGTGATCATTGATCGCTAAAGGGTCCTTCCAGCTCGCACCGACGAGCCACCATTTCCCCGTTTTCGAGGAATTATGAACATCCGAGCGGCTGATCCTAAGAGGTTCACTGGCTCTGAGATTCCTATTATTCAAGGTTCCGAGTACCTTTCTCATCTTGGTGATATGCTCCGAGGATATAGTTGTTCCAGCAATACCAGTCTTCAGACGATTATTTTTTAGGTCCGTGATTGTCTCAATCATAAACTTTGTACGCACTGAGAGTGCTGCTTCACCGACTTGCGCAACTGCTGGCTGAACCAGCATTACAATGTCCTTGAGTGCAGACGGGTCATCTTGTCTCAGTTGGGAGCCAGAACCTAGAACTAGAGTTAGTATCAATATACAATAGACGACATTGCTCGACACGTAGGCACCACTTACTCTTGATAACTTTCAAAAGTAGCTCGGTGTTCAACTCATTAATCTCCGCTAATAAGAGACGAATATAATCAAACGCTAAGCTGCTTCCGATGACATGAAAGTTGTATAGATGAGAAAGCAAAGATATAAGATTCGACATAATCTTCCCCTTCGAAAGATCGCTAGCATCACGGTCCTCGTAAACTTCATCAAATTTCTCTACGACACGTTGGACGAGTTCTGCTCCGAAATCCATTCCGATCACCTTGTATACAGCCGATATAAAGGCAGCGTGGAGGATAATAAAGGTATCATTAAGTGTGCTCCTATCTGCCATCAGAGCAAGTAGGAGATCAATGAGAGTTGATGTAACGTTTTTGCGGGGATGGTCTTGGTACAGTTTTTCGAATTCGGAGAGAATTGATATGAGGTTGGCTTCTGACAATTTATTGAGATGGCCCTGCATTTGACGACGTATGCGAACGATGGCCTCCGATTCGGTAGTGGCGGCCGCGCGTAGAGATGGGGGTATATATTTTGGCTGATTATTGCTGGAGGGAGCTGTAGGAGCTATATAAGGGTTTTCTTTTATTCGCTTTGGAGACTGTGGTTCATCTTCAAAGCCTTCAAATCCGTCGTCGTCGGATGCTTCTTCGGTGCTTTCGTCGACGTCTTCTAACTCCTCCAATAAATCTTCATCGTCTTCATCAGTAATATCTTCCTCATCCTCACTGTCGAGCTCTTCATTGCTCCCATCGGATTCCTCTTCGACATTGCTCTGCGCTTGCGCCTTTCTCCTTTTGCTCTGTAACCATTCATCGCCCTCCTTCTTGCGCTTTTTCACGTCCGTCTCAGAATCGTACCCTCCAAGATCTCCTAATATATCAGCTAGCCCGTCTTCCTCGAACGATTTCGGAAGCTTTTTCTTTCCCTTCAACCCCAAAGCTTTCTCCAGCCTGGCAATTTCCCTGTCGTCTTCTTCCAGCTTCTCTCGAATGGCACGGGATACTTTTCGTTCGGGGGGAGGTGAAGTATTTCCATCTTCGCCTTTCCCTGCAGCCTTCTGAGATTCATCGCCTCGTTTCCGTTTCTTCAAGATAGATTTGGGCTCTCGTTTCGCAGGGGTAGTTTCTTGCAGTTCTCCAGCATCGTCCTCCGAAGATACTTCCGCACTAGACTCGTGAGCAGCCTCTTCTCGTGTATGTCGCTGTGTCGGCCTCCGCGGTTGCTGGTGGTGCTGTTTTTTCTGTGATCGCTCTGCTTTCCGCCTTTCTTTCCTGGTGAAGGGCTTCCCTCGTCCCCCTCTGTTAAACCCGCTGTTTCCACGGCTATCACCAAGTCCCAGCTCATCGCGCAGCAGCTTCGGAAGCTGCGTGGTATTAATATCTGGTCGGCGCATGGCTGTGTATGGCGTATGCTCGAGATTCAAATAATTCTCTTCTTCTTCTTTTGCTTCAAAAAAATATTTAAAATATGATGTGGTCCAAGCGTCGCCAGTAAACTCTAAATTGTCCACACTTTGAAAGTTGAAAATGAACAAGCCAGAAAAGAAAGACAACATTTTCTTGCTGCAGCATCTTCTCGTCTCGCGGCTTGCTGAACACTCCGAACGTCTTTCTGCTGGATACTCGGACGGCCTGGTCATCGATACTCTGCCTGCAGTAACATCCACGGGCGCAACGATGTCAAAACCCCACCTAGCCAACGAGGAGGTACGGATATATATATATACCCCACGAAACTGAACACTTCTCGGTGCAGCTAACTCACAGTTCTGCGTCTACAGTTCTTCGCTTTCCTGGAATCCCTCCTCACAAAACAATCTGGCTCCTCGCGCGGATCAGTCTTCCTCACACAAAAGCGATTCCCATCTCCGCCCACAAACAAAGCCGAATCACAGACAGTGTCGGACACACCGTCTTCAAGCCCGCCCTTGATCCTAATTAGAGCATCAAATGGAAAACACAAGGACTCGAAGGCCAAGGCCTCAACTGTTGTGAAGCCAGAGGAGCTAGAGGCATTTTATCGTCGGTATGCGGAGATATGTAAGGCTGGAATGGTCGGGTTGAAGAAGAGGGATCGAAGTGCGAAGAAGAAGGGAAAGGCCAAAGGAAAGAAATAGGAGACAACCTCATAATCGATGGCTGGGCTCCGTACGTTTGTAGGCCCGGGGGAAGGATTTATAGTCTTTTGGGTGGTATATATGCATCAGGTTGGCGTTTAGCTAGGTGTCTTCATTAGGGTTACTTATACACATAGAGACGTATGTACGAGAGAGAATCGAACGTCTTGTAACTTTTCAACACTTGGCTTTCCAGATCATAAGTATATATCAAGCTGCAAAGTCCTTTGATTGTCAAAAGAGAAATGTCATTATATTAAGTATGCTTTAAAATAAACGAAAAAACCCCCAGTAGATCCAGTGATATCCCCCTACAGCCCTAGCCAAAATGTGAGCCCCCCGTTGAATGCTAATAGATATCATAAATGCAAGTATTTGTTGCACTGCATACCAGAAATCCCAAACCGTCATTACCATCCACAAAAGGCCAGTGGATAGGCCGAAAAGTACAAATACAAAACAGAACGCAAAGAGGTCTAGTCTGCCTCGTCCAGGGAATCATAAGCACTTAGTGAGTTTGAGTCTACCCGTCTCATTGAAGGCCGAGATGGAAGTGGTATTCCGAAATCATCTTCACTCAATTCATCGAGGTCCTGTTGATAGGAGGACGGGTTCCCTGAGTCCGGAGACGGCCGGTTGGCAGCTACCTTTGCGGCTAGGCGTAGGAGCAGCATGAGAAACTGCACTGGTGGGCCGAGGACATATGTACATGTCTTTTGCATGATTGAGTGGGTAAGGTGGTTGGCGGGGGATCGGGCAGAGGGATAGTAGAGAGTTGAAGATGGTGGGAGCGGTGATAGTTCACGCTTCCTGTTGATACGAAGACGCTGGCGGAGATCTGGATTCGGATCATCGATTGCTGTACTTGTGCCTACATTGTCTTCGTTTGGTGAGAGACAATTTGGCTCATACGCGCTGGAGCTTGCTGCCTCAGAGATAGAACGTATATCTTCTGGAATTTCGCTAATGTTGCTGTTTGACTCAATAAAGGGATCAGATTCGGGTATGGTAGTTGGTCTCAAGGCATTTTCATCCTGTATCAGGGAGGGTACAGCCGTCGTTTCTCCGCTGGGGGATGAGTGCCATGACGAGGAAGGGTCTAAGTATTGGGTATCCGAGGGAGATAGCGAAGCCTCTGTTTCACAGGTGTGGTAAGAACCAAAACTCGACATCTGGCCACTATCGTCGACGGAGACTGGGCGCTCTGAATCACTCGCATCTTGGAACTCCTGGAATTTGGCAACCAGAGACTGGAATGTTTGAGGAGGCGCGGTTACTCTACGATTGTCTGATCGCATCCGGTTCGGCACAAGCAAAAGCGGTCCATCTTCAGCCGCAATGGGCGAGTCGTTCCCTATATCGTTATCCAAATATTCATCCTTGACGCTATCTTCACCCGCCTCGGTTGCTATCGCGTCAACGCCACTATCGCTTGATTCCAGATCGCGAGCAGCAGCAGTATCTTCGACTACCAGGTTTACCGGGAGAAAAGCAGGCATGGACTGCCGTTTCGGTTGCCAGGCCTTCTTCTTCTTGGGCGTTTTGGCTTCTTCAGGTAGGACAACGGAGAATCCACGTTTGAAGGGACACGGTGTGATCTCATATCGAATAATGCTAGACAGCACCTCCTTGAAGGTCTCCACGCGACTTATATCCTCCTCCGTCTCGCCAGGCAGCTCGACGCGGTAGTAGGTGAGTTTGCGTATCCTGAAGACAAATCTAGAGACTTTGTCAACACACCAGCACTGGCTGTTCTTGAGTAGCGGGTACACGATGCTCCCGGATTTCAGGAACGTAGCCGAGCCAGCGACGCTTTCAATCTTCAGCGAGCCGATAGACGCTATTCTCTCTGTGGATAGCTTCCATGGCAGCGTCTCTATGGCGTCGACGGGGTAGTCAAGGTCGGGGAGGATGGGTTCGGACGAGGAGGAGTTTGGGAGCTCGAATTTGAATATCTTCGCGGACGGGCTGGAGTAGAGGATTTTTTCTTCGGTCGACGAGTGGATGACGGAGAGCTCGTGCGATCCCAGGCTATATCTGCCAGTCCTGCTGGGGAGAGTAGTTGATCGCCGGAGGGAGAATTCGTTCATCGCGCAGTAAACGTATATAGGACAGGGGAAAGGAGACAACAAATAGAAGAGAATAAGGAGCGTGGTGTAAGGAATGAAGATTTTGAGCGATCACGTATCGCACATAACGACGACGCCCTGGTCTGCTGGACTAAATGTCGTGTTTAGTTGGAAGAGTTGCTTCTTCTCTTCTTCTCTTCTTTTCTTCTTCTTCTCTTCTGGGGGCGGCTGAGGGCCTCCACAAGTCGTTTTGCGCCTCATGTAGTGTGACGTAGAGAGCTTCAGCCACAGTGCAGGCTACAAGAACATCCCACTCGCCAGTCCACCATCGCAGCTACGAGACTGCGTACTCCGTTCATGAAGCTGTAGAGAGTCAGCATTCCTCGCTCGCCATGCCGAAGTTCGAGCCCAATGCCATCCTTCGAGGTGCGCAGCTTACTCTCGTCGGCGGTAAGACATAGATCCAGCCAAACCAGCAGAGAGAGAGACTGACACTGATTCCAGCACATCGAGCACTGCAGAACCCAGAGCTCTTCAAGTCGGAGCACTACCGGCAAGCTGCCATCGCCGTCGTTACTGGCATTGCAATCCGTCTTGTCGTCGCCATCCCCGTACGTTGCCTCCTCCAGCTTAGTAGCTGGCGTGCTTCCAACTAACAAAGACACGGTGAACTTTAGGTCGTGGCTGTCAAGCTGGTGATATGGATTCTATCCTGGGCTGTCGACCTTGAGAGCGCGCTGTGGGATAATAAATTGATAGGGACCCTGGATTTCGTCTCCAACTACGTCCTACAGGTGCCCTTCTTTCTGATGACGTTGATGCGATATATAACCCCGACATTAGATAATATGTATGCGTTGTGCCTTCAATCTCCCCTGTATAAGTTGTGTGCAACATACTAACATCCCGAATCACATAGGTTCATGGAGTCTCTCCGTTGGGTTGACAAGACGTATGTGCAGAAACATAAATCAGAAGACCCAACGACACTTCGACCGATGTACTATGACAACCTGCGGATGTATTCTACCAAGGGCGGCTCTCACGGCAACAAGTCCCGATTCACACCCCTGAAAGCGTTTGCGATACGTTATGGGAAAAGGACAGGCATGGCGATGGCGGTATACGTCCTTTCGCTACTACCCATCATCGGTCGCTTTGTCCTTCCATGTGCCAGTTTCTATACGTTCAACAAAGCTGTCGGTCTTGGGCCGGCGGTTGCTGTCTTTGGATCTGGACTTGTTTTGCCAAAGCGGTATTTGATCGTGTTTTTGCAAAGCTACTTCTCATCTCGCAGCTTGATGAGAGAGCTGGTAAGTTTATCATGTTTCTATAACAGTATTATTAGTCCCTATCTAACACGGTGCATAAGCTTGAACCCTACTTCAGTCGGGTGAAATTCACGCCAGACCAGAAACGCCGCTGGTTTGTTGACAGAGAGGGCGTCTTGTTTGGGTTCGCAGTTGGCTTCTACATCATGCTTCGCATTCCAATTTTGGGTGTCTTGCTCTATGGGATTGCGGAGGCCTCGACGGCGTATCTGGTGACTAAAATCACAGACCCTCCGCCACCGCCAGCTTACTCTGAAGGGTTTGCGGAAGGCCAAGTGACCTGGACGAATAAGCATTTGTTCCTGAGGCTACCTCTAGAGGCACTTGATTTGCCCAACACAAGGGCTGATGACGGGGGGAAGGCTGCCGAAGGAGAGCCGAACAAGCTGAATACCGCCGGACAGGAGGCAAGGGAACGGGTACAGCCTGGCAGGCGGCTCAGCTAATGCCCTTCTATGTTACCATGGAACCATCTTCGAACCCAAGGATGACGCCCAGCGATATCATGATGTCATGGATATTTCATTGCAATGGGTATTTAAGGACTGGCACGCCTCTTGCTACTTCCTCAACTCCTAAAATTCTCACCATCTCACCATCTCTTCCTACCTATACTCAGCTACCTATCGCGTGTACTATATACCTAGTATATAAACAAGAAGATGTCTTGCCATTTACTCTTGATGGAGGCCTATCTATCCTTTGTCTCTCTTCACGCCCTTCTTCTTCTTCTCCCCCTTCTCGCTCCTCTTCTTCTTCCTCTTCTCTTTCATCCTTTTTCTTCTTCTTCTTTCTCTTTTTTCTTTCTATAGATGACCTCCTTCCCGATTAGGCCATGCCCTAACTTTCAACCTAAAACGGGAAAGACCCACCCGACCCACCTTAACCCGTGCTTATGTCATCAGAAAAATTTAAAGTGAAAAAAAAGTAAACAAAAAAAAACTTGGGAAAGAAAAAAGCGCGAGCTCAAAACAACTTCACGACTTGCATCGATATATATATATACACGGACACTGAGATAGAAACTGCACGGTGAACGGCTGTCAGTACTGTGGATGATATGCACGAATCATCAAGTCACGATATCACCGGCGGAGTCAAGACGCATCAGGAAGAAATGAAGCCGCAACAAGACGATAGCTGGAGCGCCCAGCAAGACCAGGACAATCGCGCCGCATCGTCCAGTCCGGTACCATCTACATCGAATGCAGCAAAGAAGAAGAGTCGCGCCGGCTACTGGAAGGAGAAAAAGGCAGCGAGGAAAAAGGCCCAGGCGGCAGTCGATGGCGATATGAACGAAAACGGCGGCGTCGCAACCCTCATACCAATGGAAAACAACGAAACACATAACTACGGAGAGAACGATAACCTCGCCAAGGAGGATGCGGATAACTACACCCTCCTTCCAAGCGTTGAAGCACCCGCACCCCTTTTCTCGCCCGAGTCGAAGGCCAAATCGAAGAGCGGTAAGAAGGCCAAGGGAGCATCACAGGTCGCTCCGGAACAAGATCAATGGCAGCTACCAGTGTCATTGAATGAAGGTTTTGCCGCGGAAGGAGGGTGGGATGCGAGCGTGACCCAGAAGGTCTGGGACATTGAAAATGGAAATAAAAACGGAAATGAACCTGCTCTCGCAGAGGGCGCCAAACCCAAGAAGACAAAGCCAAAGAAAAAGAAGGCAAAATCGAAAGCGACGGGAGAGCCAGAAACTGAGAAAGACGGATTCGAGCCGCTTGGTTACAGTGCTGGCAACGTCTATGTCGCTATGGACGCAAATGCTGATGCTAACGGCGAAAAATCAGGGGATGCAGCCAAAGGAGCGGCTACTCAACAACCAAAAGAGGCAAAGAAGAAAAATCCAAAGAAAAAGAAGGCCAAGAAAGACAAAGCAACCATTGAAGGAGAGCCTGGAACCTCTGTTGCTCCTGGTGTTGCAGAAGATAATGGAGCCGTCGACAAGGAAACACAACATACCCCATCATCAAGCGTTGCAAGTGCAGAAGCCAATGGCGATGTCAATGGCCCTGCAACATCTGTGCCAGATGGAAATAATGGCCGAACCCTTCATGACAAGAAAACGAACGGCGTTGAACATAAGATGCCAGACGTTCATGAAACCAAAGTGGACGCCGAGATACCTATGCCCGAGCCATCGAACCCCAAAGAGCAAAAACCGAAACAAATGAAGGTTCGAGTCGATCTAGACCTCGAACTTGCGTCTGTTTTGAAAGCGAAGGTAAAGGGGGAGATGATGATTACTTTTATGTGAGTTCTTCACTCTGAGAATTTCTTTCTTTTAGTTGTAGCCTTGTGTCCCCATACTAACGTCGGTGCTTTTATAGAAACTGATGACTCCCTTTAAACTTACCCTGACCTTATGACTTTTTTCTTCTTATTTCGGATTACTCTTCTTTTACGGCCTGCGTGTGTAATTATATATATGTTCTTCCCCCCCGGTTCTTCGCTCTTTTATTCTTGTTGGACGTTACTTTTAGCATATAGGTTTAGGAATCGGGTAATCAATATAGCTAGACAGGATGGGTGCTGGTTTGGGTTCGGTCCAATAGATAGGGCTACACGAAACGCAATGAAAAGAGCACATGTTATTCACGACGATTAATACTACACATGCCAGATGAGTAGATATGATGATGAGAGCCCAGGGATAGAAGTGCAAATTATTTATCGTTATTTGAAAGATATCACGAAATGGCTAACTCAAATGAGCCATGTATATACTTTACAGCATGTTTAACCAAACCTCCCAGTGCGCTCCAACTCCCATTAGATTCCATTATACATGATCAAATACCTGCCCATGTATCCCGGTCCCGTGTGTATCCCTGTTGTCATTGCGTTCACCATATTACAATACACCGTCATCCCCGCCATTAGCGGTGGCGCCGCCATCAATGCCCTCAGGGTTAGCTACCTTCTCTTTGTTCGGCCGTCGAATCTTCGCAAGGTGCTGTAACTCTTCCAACGGCCTCGCGTGGCCGTCGTTGCCTCTGGCCTCTGGGATAAGCCACTTCGTGACTGCAGCACCCAACACCATGAACGCCGCAAAAATGATGACTACATACCCCAGCCATTTAGCGTCGGCATCAGAGGAGGTATAGGGGCCAATAGGTGCGTAAGCAACAAACACTTGGACCAGGACGGAGGCTATTTTGCCGGACATCGCAGAGATTCCGTGGGCGGTGCAGCGGAAGCGAGTCGGGTAGAGTTCTGCGGGAATCAAAAAGGTTGTGAAGTTGGGCCCGATCTCGAAGAAAATTTGGGATAGGACGTAGAGGAAGGCTATTAGGGGGACAGATGTGGATCTATCGACAACCTGGAAGCAGATACCGATTGTGATGAAGATTATGGCCAGGACGATAAAGCCATAGAGCTGGATGGTGCGGGGGGAGCTGCGCTTTATAAGCTTGATCATACCCAGACCACCGGTCATAGAGCCGATGGAAACGATGATGAGTGAGTGCCAGGCATTCTGGATGACATCAGCGTATAAGCTCCGAGTTGGGAGAGGGCAGGGGTCTGTCATTGAGACATCTGGAAAGCAGAGGGGTTTTTCGTTAAAGATTTTCCCAACGACTTTATATGAGTTAGGTCCTAGGGCATAAAACGCAAAGTCGAAGCAGGCCCACGCCAGGGAGGTGCCGACTAGAGTAGGCCAGTGGCCGTTAGTGATAAAGTGTTGGTAGAAGCCGGCGCGGAAACGGGCCCACTGGCTGGCCTCCTTGGTCGGAGGGGCGAAATCGTCGTCAACGAGAGTACTATCCGCAGGCTCATCGTTATTGGTAGACGACGAAATGGATGATCCGGGGATCGAGTTGACACTGGATACAGTGCGTGTGCGTGATAGACGATGTGGAGAACGTTGCGAGGCAGAGTCCGTTGCTCGAGAGGCACTACGCTGATGTTGGTTGGCATTGTACTGATTCCAATCATTGGAGACCTCGGTCATGTTTCTGGGTGTGACGCTTGGTGGTTTGGGAGTTTGTAAGTGAGGGCCTTGAGGCAAAGGTCGAGATCGAGATTGACCCAGTGGCTGAGGCGGAGGTGGAAGCTGCATCTCAACATCGCCAGGTGTCATCGTCTTCTGGGGAACGCGCTGCCAGCCCATCTCATTGACGTCCTCCAATGCCTCGTCCGGTCGATTGAGCACCTCCATCGTATATCGTGGAGATTCAGGAATACTAAATCTGAAGAAAATGGCAATGGCTGATGGAACAGCACCAATGCCAATCACCCATCGCCACACGCTATCCATCGCTCGTCGACATTCTGGATTATCCATGCAGGACACAATATCTTCGACCCTGGTGGGGATAGTTTGTGGTATGCTGCCACGGTGACCCACGATAGCTATCAATGCCACAAGCGTCGCAGCCAGGTAGCCGCATGGCTGCATGTAGAAGACGGTCGAGATCATTCGGCCACGGGAATGGGTTGGAGCGAACTCAGACGTGATCACAGCAGAGAGTGGGTAGTCACCGCCAATGCCAATTCCCATGATGAAGCGCCAGGCGATTAGCCAGGCAACGATACTCATAGAGCCAGACGCGCCGTCGGCC
>JANTQJ010000571.1:0-13404 GCA_032989685.1 Arthroderma sp. PD_2
ACTACGTAGCAAAAGAGGAAAGTATGCAAGGGTAATCGGGGGGGTTGTTGAGACTTTTGAACACTATACTGCTTGATCAGTTGCGAAGGTACCGTTTTATATCTCAACGGACCTGCTTCATGTACAGGACCTATGCATATCACATCATGATTACTGCCTAATGTGCAGTGTTGGTGACTCACTGCATTGCCCTGCTTTCCCACAGGGAAGAGCTCCATGATAAATGAATATTGGAGCCACTTTGATAGGCGCAGCAAGGCATTTTCACATTCCCAAATAGCATGGGTTCTATGATACGCCGCATTCCAGCCAAACCCAGCTAAAACCAACCACATCCCACCAAATACAACCGAATCCAGATAGGCACATTCACATCCAAGTCAGCCTGACCGAATATATCCCAGCCTAACTGCTGCAAGTCAGCTAATGGCTGCCTAGCCTCTCTATCTGGGGGTGTCTATGAGTTGTCAGTTGAAGGCGTGCAAGCTATTGCAGCACAGCCTGCTCAGATGCCAGGCAGCATTTGTTCGATGGATACATACAGTCCATACCCCTCGCCGTTCGTTACTATGCCAATTTCTAGCCAGCTTTCAAGTTGGCTTTTTAAAAACGGCAAAAGATTTTATAATAGTGATACCCCAATCATTTCAGAGCGTATCCAATACGAAAAGATCCTAATACTCGAAACCACCAGCCTGGGTTCCAAGTAATTATTACCAGATGCCCGAGATGCTCAAATCCGACTCAGCCAATGTTCGTGTCGTCTTTCTGCTAAAAGACGCGTACTGTACCTTGACTTGCGACGGTATCTACAACAATAGTTACCAGATTCCCAGGAGGGTGCATCAGGGGTTGCCAACTTAGAGATACTAAATCGGTGCAGTCAGTCTAATGAAACTAGCGTAAGGTTACGAAGAATCCTTCATATCAATTATTAGACTATATCAGCTATGAGACTGAGTACTTTTGTTTGAATTTCTGATAAAAGCCTATCATCGATGGACTGCAGTTTGAATCATCCCGCCCTAGAGACGATATGATATCCGTGTACTCTGTACCAGGGGACAGTTAATCGCCAAGTTTTGTATGTTCAAAATAGGGATTAGAAAGGCTCAAGGATAGAAGAGCTTCTCGCAGTATGTAGAAATGAAATCTCGTCCCACTGGAAGCTGAGTTGTCATGATAATAACAAAACAGCTGTCCAACATGTAGTTGAGATGGACAGAGGAAGGGCGGACTTTCACCGGGCCGAAATAGAGATCATAGATACAACGGCTTATATGAGTTTCATAAGATATTCTATATAATTCCTATACCCAAGCGGCTTGATGTCTTGGAGCAATACTATGGAAATATACCGTCAATCGTCAGTAGCACCACTTTGCTTTCTATGCATGTTTACTTGTCTCTCACGCGACTCGGCCGTATATGGGCCTGACTTTCCCATTGCTGCAGGCCAAGGTCCCGTCAGATGGTGGGCCAAGAGTTCGTCAAGAGTTCATCAAGTCCTCGGGGCGAGGAAAGACGGGCAAACTATGATGCAGCCATTAATCGTACAATGTCTAGGCGTAAGATAAGCATGTCGCATTCGGCCCTTCATTGCGATTTCTATTGATCAGCGCTTGGTCTGACCGTTGGCATCTTCGTATCGCCGAATGCTAAATCTGATCTGACCAACATGTCCAGTCTGTAATCAAACTGACTGGCTTCCGAGATGATGCCGCTTGCATATCCCAACGAAACAATGTTTGAGCCGACCTGCAGTATAACAGTTTCTGACCATATGCGGTGCTTTTCTCGAAGTACATCTTCCAAGACGGTACTTTCAGTCGAGCTCGTTCCATCTTCGTCGATCAGGGCGCGGCACGGGCAGAGGAAGTTTTCGTAGACTAGTTAGCCGTGATATTCTCCGATGGTCGTAGGATAGTTATAAATAGCAAGAGATCGAGATGTTCTGTATACGCTGCACATCGAGCTGTCCCACGGTCTATCATGAAGTCTCTTAGGGGATAGCATCTGATATAGAACGTTGTACCGGCACCGAAGCGACCGTTCAGCCTAGGAAGCTCTGTTTCCCTTGCGCTTTTGATCCTTCCGGCGGATCTCCCTTGCATCGGGGACATTTGTGTATATCGACAGCAGATCTAGAGATATATAAGCTTATCACGGGGCTATACACAAGGATCCGTTCGTCTCTGGGGTCAGCATCGCTCTTCCACGGGCATATAGATCGCATCACGCCCCCCCCCTGCTTTTCCAGTTTGCTCAAGCGCCTGCTCGTATTGCACTAGAACACGGCAGAGAAGTCGAACTTGTATACTTGTACTCCGTCCTCCTCCACCTTACCAAATTTCCTGATCGTACCTAGAGATTAGGATGAAAGTATTGTATAGTTATATTATTTATATCTGATATTCAAGAGGCCGCGTGGCCTAATGGTTAAGGCGTTGGTTTTCGGTTATTCCTTAGTTGGATGTTGTCGCACCAAAAACTGTGTGTTAATCACACCGTGGTCGTTTTTTTTTATATTCTACTTATAGACTAATATAAGGTACTTAGCAGCAATAAAATAACTTGTTTAAATACGTCAGAGGGCCACATAAATTGCGAAGGCCAGCTGTATCAGCGAATTTGGTGACACCATTTACTCCAACACGGCAGAGACAGTCAATTATACTTGTACTCCGTACTCGCCCAAGAAGCAAAGCCACAAACGACGCCAAATGCCGCATCCCCCTCATCTTTCTTCCATCTTCCCCCCATCTTCTACTGACAGCTGGCCGATACGAACAAGAGAAGAAGCGAGCTTGCTTCGTCTTCGCTCATCACCTTTCGCCTAATCGATTTGCTTCTCGGGCCCTTTTACCCTGCAGACTTCTCGTCACCTCGCTTGGCTCTTCCCTGGGCGGCGACTGCGAAGTTGCGGACAACTCGCGCGAGAGAGAGGCAGTGCCTTGCGGTTCAAACCTCACATCGCACGTAAAGCTCAAGCTTGCAGTGAAGAAGCCGTAGCCAGAGTGTTGGCAGTGATATAGAACGGCGGTTGGGCGCAAAAGCAGAGCTCGGCGAGGAAGTGTTTTAAAACATCTTTCACCCGCGAAACTAATTATAATCTTATATCGCCAAATCCTTGTCAAACTTGCTCCTTCACCAACTTCCCTTTCCCTCTCCCTCTCTCTCAGCAAAGAGAATAGAGGATAGCTGGAATCTACACCCATGGAGGGTCTGCCTGGTTTCTCCCATCCGCACCCGCTCATTCCAGCTCCGTCGAATTCAGTCTTTGCAAGCTTGCATCGCAGAACCCGCACCGCCGACTCAACCAGCTCGGCTGTCAACAAGACCATAGAGTCCAGGGACGCTGCAGCCAGAGATGCAAAGCGATTCCTTCTCCAAGTCGTACGCAGCGACTGGACCTATCCAGCACCAGCAGCAGACGCTCCGACGACTTCAGAAGACGCATCGGCAGCTCCAGACGAGGCGCGTGATATCATAGCATGGACGCATCGGGAGCAGGAGAACTCGGGTTCTGACGCGGACGAAGCGCTGAGTCCCGAGGGGTCTGATCCTTATCGTTTTGACTCGCCTGATGCTGTTGCGCGAGGTGTATCGGACCGGAGACGGAAGCGTCGCAAGATAATTGAGGACGAGATGAAATGGAATGAAGGGTTGAACCTCTGGATGGCACGACGGGATGCTTGGACGGGCGCAAAGGTGCCTGAATCGTCTACTGTGCCGGCTGCGAGTGATGCCAAAGCGGACCTGGAAACATATCGACAGTCTATCAGCAGCGAAGAGAGCTATAACGGGAGCTACGACACGGACTTGGTCGATACAGAGTCGCAGTATACATTATCCAGACCAGCCTCCAACGCCTCTGCATTTGCTAATGTTAAACCACCGACCTTGATGACCGTTACTGCACCTCCTGAGGACCAGATAGAGTGTATGACCGTTTCTACGGATGAGAAAGCAACACTTAACCCCCCCACCACTACCGACCAGACAACCCTAGAGGTTGACGATGAGTGCTTAATACCCGTCATGGGCCCTCTAGTCCCTGATTCAAACATACTACGCGCAGCAATCACTCCAAACGTCTACCCTGCCATATAATGCAGACTTGTCATTCAATCAAACACGCCCGCAGTACCCATAAACCTCGCCCACATGACCCGCGCTCTCGTCCAGGGATGGAAAACAAACGGTGAATGGCCTCCAAAGCCAACCCCTTGCAAAGACGTGCCTGTCATCAAACGGCCAAAACCAGTCAGCAATGACTCAAGTGAACTCCGAGATGGTAAAGGAAGAAGGCTATCCGGAGTCAGCAACGCGGTCAAGAAGGTGTTGGGTATATCGTCATTTAACCCGGGGAATAGGCTGCATATCCGCTCAAATAGCCATAGCGGCACTATAACCAGGCCAGCAACGGATGAGTCTATCGGCGGCCCTTGAGCGTTGTCGTTTGGCGTGGATGAAATGTGCTATGAATCTCTGTTTCCTTTTTTTTTTCTTTGTACGGCCAGCCTGTCTTAGTTCTCACTTCTATGTTTGAGTCTGATACCCAATAAGCAAATGAGGCTGTTTGGAGTTTTTAAAATTGTGGGAGCGGCATCTATGCGGCGGGAGCTTGCTGGTTTCGGATTCGATGGTTTAGGTAGTTTTCGATCGCAATGATTTCAGTTTTATTCGACTCTGGTATAACTTTACTTGAATACTTTCCGTGGAATTAGGTGTATTTTGTATTGACACTGGCTTGAGAGGACCCGTAGAAATGATTTTAATTCCCTAGTTATAAAACAGAAAGCACATGCATCATCACATCGTTAAGGCTAAAAGTTAACAAAAGGCAAAAAAGGAAGATATAAAAGAAGTCGCTGTCTAGGATATATCTAACGCTTCCATCGAGCCAAAGAGTAGTTGGACGGTTCGGATAAATGCCGTTTGAGCAACCTCCACAGATAGAGTGCCAGGGGTGATAGTGATCTTTGTATACTGTTGTCCACGACGCACAAAATACTTACCTTCATGGAGCGCCCAATTATCTTCCAGCCAAGACTGCAGTTCACGAGCGGCAAAGCTTCGAGATTCAGCGAAGAATGTGGGGGGTTTGCTGAGCCGGAAACCCATGGGGTTGCATGGGGAGTCACGAAGAAGTGGTGGACTATTGGCTGGAGGGTCAAGGAGGGAAGACAAGCTGAATAATGCGGTTTGTCCGAAGAACTTGATATATGATAGGAGGCTGTGAGCCTCTTTACCCAATCGGTCAAGATAATCCACCATTGCAAGAGAGGCTGTAATACTCTCGAAAATGGAGGTGAGTGTGAGTAGAACAGATGCCTCATGTAGTAGGCGTGGGTCATTGATCGGGTATTGCAAAGCACTATGTACCGCATCGAAGAATGCTGCGATCGAATCGATGATGATGTTAACTTCATCCTGCTTTGTAGAGTCGACGTTGAGTATTATATCGGAGAAAACGCGCGTCGTGGCCTGTAGAAGGGGTCGGGCTAGGATCCATGCGGTGGGATTGCTAAGAGACGATGCAACATATTCAGGGATAACGCATTGGAGGAGGAAACAGCGAAGAGTTGGCTGCTGGTAACTTCCAGTTTCAATGGTATTCGACATGGCTTCATAGAATTGACCTGCAAGGTATCCCTGCTGTGCGTCAACCGCTGCTCGTTCAGACACGCCCTGGATGAAGGTGACAAGCTGTTTAGCGAACTTGCTACCAGCTGATAACCGTCCTCCATATCTCTTAAGTTTAGCAACGACATAGTTGGGGTCAGATGCTGGTAGGGGAAATGACGCTGGATCCATAAAGTATCTGTCAATTGGACATATGTCTTCGCAATGCACCTGTAGACATTCCACAACCCGATGAACAAAGTCGACATATGAGCTTGGTACCATGGTCTTTCCTACTTCCTCAGAGTTCTGTTTCATAGTAGCCATGATAGACCTTATCATCTCCTGGTAAATCTCTCCAGCTCCATTAGAAGCGTGGATTTGGGTCGGTTCAAGTTCTGACAAATGTATTCGCATATTAGAGAGTATGCATGACACGAGGGAGGCCCTTCTTTGACAAAACTCTATCAAAGTTATCTCATATCGGCCAGTGACCCGGTTAACAGCGAAGGGCAAATTCTTGAAGAGAGGATTTTCACGGTCCTCGTTTAATAAGGCGTTGGTCAACTCGTGCTGATATTTGAGGAACAGCTCTCTTTCCACCAGTGAAGAACTCCAATAAGTCAATATTTGAGACTGGCACTCCTCATATGACGCTGTGTCCCTTAAAAGCAGCCTTGATATAAAATACGGCATAAACCTGCGAGTCTGATCTGTTGATTTCAAAGCTGACCATGAGTCTTGGTCGTAACGATTGAAGTAGCTACTCCATTGCCGCAGCCCATGTTTCACCCGGGTATGGGCCACAGACAGCCAGCAATCAATAGCTTTGACGAGAATAGAGTCATCAGGTGTCTGGTCCACTCCAAAGCAGATTGATATAAACTGAGAAAGCACCGGCGAGATCGCACGATTTAGATAAGATGAGCCGGCGCTGGAGGCTTCCATCTGTTCCTGGCATAAGTCAAGCCAGTCATCTTGGCTATCCTCGTTGGTCTCCGAAGGATCAACTTGTGTTTCAAGCGTGACTGACGGGGTTAGTCGGTCATCAACCTTCGTAAAAGCCATTAAAACGTCCAACGCCTGACAGACCACTGCGTCTATTCGCTTCATTTTGGGATTGAAAAGTCCGAATAACTTTCCAAGTGGCATATTCTCCATTAACATTGCTGCTTGATCTGCATCTTTAGTCGTATCTATGGCTGTCTTCATGCAAACAAGGGCATCACTTATGAGAGATTCAGCGTGTCGCTCGTTCTTGGTGATGGCGCCTTCAATGTACTGACGGGGGAAGAATGAGGCGGAAGGGTCCTCTGCTTCTATGTCGCTTCGTGCTTGGGAGTGTTGTCTCAATATCTCCGTAACGAAATCGCTATGCCATTCTGCGAATTTACTCAAGTCGGACGCATCACCATCCTTAACAAGGGTGAATCTAACCAATCTTGACCATGAGTGAATGTTGATACTACACGCATCTTTATGAGATGTAGGAGGATGAACGAGACGGCGGATTGTGTTAAGATTAGGCCGACACCCCTTCGGCGCACAGCAGTATAACACGCAGAGAAGGTCATGGTGGTTCCTGAGTGCATTCAAGTCTTCCACTCGTAAAGGCTTTTCTTTAGGATATGTTCGGCCGTGGTTTGGTAGGAGTCGCCATACCAAGTTGAGGATCTTCTTTGGCTCAAGTATGCTGTTCAAGTATTTAAATCCCACGGCGATAATCTTTAAGAACATGCGAAAGCAGCTATCCGACATTTCTATCTCCAGTACTGGATCTGAGTCAAGATGATCCAAAAAGCGAGGCGACCCATGCACTGCTTCTTTCTCGAGATCATGGAGCGAGTTTCCTGTGAAAAAATCAAACAGCGTCTCTAATATCGGTTTGCAGTGCCGCCAGCCCCAGTTTTTGATAAGAATAAAGCAACGATGTAGGAGTGTTCGCATATAATTATTCAACACTGCCCACTGTGGTCTAGGACTCGATTGGTACGACTCAAGGATATGCGACATCAACTGTTTAACAGCAGGCCATTGGTCGTGACAGGACTGAAGACGTAGCCCAGTATGCAAAATACCAAACTGGTCGATCTCTTGGAAAGGAAGTGAGACAAAAAGTGTCTCCCAGGGTCGCTCCAGGTCTTGAATATTGCGGGGAGAGAGGACTGTATTTTGATTTAGAACCCCAGCCTCAACACCGATATCTTTTACCGCCTTCTGTTGGAGTATCTGCTGGGTAACAACGAATGCATCGACGAATGGATATTCATTTCGAATGCCAGCTTCACGTTTTTCTAACCGCCTGTTGTCCTCTAGGAATTGTTGGATACTTCGTACCCCAGCTTGACTTAGACTAAAGTCCATTGTCCGCTGCGCGGAGAGCTTCATCAGACTGGCAACTGGGTCAATCTTAGAAGAGCCCACAGTTTCATGCTTTGCAATCTGTAGCAGCTGGTTCAAAAACACCAAGTTGAGCATCTCGATCCCAACAATGAGTGCGGTGATATCTATCTCGGAGTTGAGGCCAGGCTGATTTATATCAGCTAGTTGGGATATAAAGCCGGTGCACCTAGTAACAAAGTTGATGCGGTCGACAGGATCTATGAAGCTCAGGTGATCTGTAACGTAGCGTATGGTAGATATATAGAGATCTAGAACCTGCGTGGTGTTTGGGGTAGGCATGGTTGTCAAACTATCTAGCGCCTGCTGAGCGCTTGACTGGTCCCCCAAGAAACCAAATAGCTCTCCAAGCTCTGATGATACCGTCTCATTCCACGGGCCCCAGTGATAAACCTTATCCCCGTGCCAAATTGTAGAATGGCCATTGTCAACATCTAGATCACGAGACAGGACGTGTAGAGACTGAGAAAACTTTCCACTTCCTATGAATGTTGACTGATGGAAGTAGGTGCCGATATATAGTGGATGGGTATCAAAGTCAAGTTTATAGGGCCGCTCAGGGCGATGCAGACCGGCAAGGAACGAGTAACTGTCGTCTTCTACGGGCACAACAGAAATGGTGTCGCTTCGCTCGTGCTCAAAGTCAGGGGGCTGTCGGTACTCAAATGCTTCGATATTTATATGTTGCGGTTGCCGTTTCCTTTGGGCTGTTCGTCGTTTTTTGACTTCTCTCTTAGCAGGTGGGCGACTGTTGACGGTTTGCGGAATAGGGCCAACTGTCTCAGGAGCAGGCCGCGGTTGGTGCGGTTGGTTTTCCTCACTGAGGAACCTCGTCAGCGTTAAAGATTGTTTTGAAGATTTATATGCTTTATGGAGCGCTGAAAGAAATATCCTCAACGTCCAACTGCGCGGGCCTTGGAAAGTGTCGTTGAAAGGAGGAGATTCCGTATGGACGTTGAACCACCCAATTGTTTTTCAATTTCAGCTTTGCTTTATTCGATCCTGCACGTGTTGGCTGCGTGGTTGGACTACCATCATCATCATCAATCACTATCGGCTCGAGGTAAGCTTGGGTCATTGAAACTGTCCTTCTAGTGGGATCTCTGCCTGCTTGTGCTGCGCGGGGGGTAGTTGGTGTCGCATTTCCAGCTCTGTTTTGAGATTTTGGCGTCATCCATGTCCGTGCCGATGTTATACCAGAAGCTGGTTGGTATTGCCCCGTTCTCCAGTTGAGTAGTGAGGTATTTGCATCATGTGTATCAGCCTTCGTGGCTAGCTTGAATACCTTACGGGATGGACTTTGACGCCCCTTATCTTTGCGCGAACGTACTTTTCGGGCAGCAACTCGTAAAAATTGCGGCGTATCTGCGCGTTGATTTCTAACATCTTCAGCATCTAGGATACCCAAATTCGGTGGCCGTGGCTTCACAGATTTTGCCGTTCGTCGGTGACCAATGTTATCAGTGATTCTTGTCTGGCGCTTCCTCTGGGGCTTCGATTGCAAGGAAGACCTAGATTCAGTCCCATTTCGTTCTGAGGATTGACCTTTACGTTTTTCAGTGGAGCTCTTTTTCGTCCTAGACCGACGTGAAACTGGGGGAGCCATATAATCAATGCGATTATCTTCCGGGATATCATCATCGTCATCAACCAGCCCAAAATGACGTTCAAGCCTTGCCCTTTCTTGCAATTCCCGTGCCCTTTGCTGCTGCGACCTAACGGGCGTAGCATCTTCGTCGGATTCAGAATCGCTAAACAATTCAAAGTTTCTAGCCCGAGTCGGAGTTTCCTGGCTATCAACCCTCTCCCTGCGCGTTACCGGTTGAGCAACACCTTTGCCTGTCCTCCGTTCTCTGTTTAACGCCTTCCGGCGCTCCTTTTCGGCTGCTTGTCTCTTATATTCCTCATGCTTCTCGCGATCAAGTCTAGCAAAAGAAGCGGGGAGAACACCCTTTATCTGTCGTTGCATCTGTCGGATTACGAAAGAATCCTCTTCTGGACTCTCAGAGGCGGAGTCGTCTGTGGACTCATTAGCGACAATTGGGGATTCCTGTTCATCAAGGTCTAGCTCCACGGGTGGCTCAATGGAAGTGATTTCAGGGGATTCAGGCTGTGGTCCTTTTTCAGAAAGCGGAGTCTGTAACTGGCTCTTGAACTTGGTAGGGGTGAATCCGGGCGGGAATCTAAAAGTAGTGGGATCCCTTGAAAGGGATGAAGATCCTTCACCTGAAGAAGGGGGGGAAAGGGGTACATCGAAAACATCGTAAAGCTCGAGAAGTTCGTCATTCTTCCGAGATGGGCTGTTGTCTATAACCACCTGCACCCCGTTCTCCTTTCCCTCGCTAGAATTCTCCAACCGTCGACCATCCCCTGCATGGTAAATTTTGCGGCGCTTGCTCCCCGTCTGGTTAGATCTAACAGAATTAAGCCGAGCATTGGAATCGTGGCGATCCTTTAGACCACCCTCCTGGCTCGTTTCTCGATTGTGCTCACTTAGCGACTGGCTCAAACCTGCATGTTCATACATTTCGGACGAAGAAGGCGGAAATTGAAACGAAACAGGGCTACTAGAAGGTAGAACGTTCTCGTCTTGAGAATCAAAGCTCTCACCTTCGCCTGGTCCATTGCGGGGTTGAGGTTCTTCGACAGGCATCCGCACCGGCTGGACTCCTCTATTTCTCATGAGTGAACGATATTGCGCATTTTCCAACATGTAAGGGTGTAGTTGGATAGCATTTCGTTGTCTTAGTGCCCTCCTACTTCTCTGGTTCTGCCATTCAGAAAGACCGTCACCAAGAAGGTCAACCATGTCGATGTCACCGTCATTTGGGTGCATGTTGTCCTGCTGCAGTCGTGTCTCAACCTCATCACCATTCTGAGGTGGTGCCGGTGAGGGTATCCGGGAGGGAGGAGACTCCAAAAGTGGCGGTACAGACGACAACGGTGATGAGTTGACGCTCTGAAAGTGTAAATCATCATTAGGGAGTTCAGTCGGCTTGGTGAGAGGTGTCTGGGGTGGTTGCGGACGAAATTCTTCAAATTGTAGTTCATCAGGAGAAGATGGTGGTTCCGCTTGGGAGGCCGCCCTGGTCAAGTGGGCGTTGACATCTGGTTTCTGCTTGATTCTAACCGGGCTCAGAAAAGCCTGTAAAAGTGCCTCACCGTCATCTTGAAGCGGATCCGTGTCGAGATCGGTGATGTCGTCTTGTGTATGCTGACAGCTTTCATTCAATATCCGTTCATCTTTGTCTTGGGTCCCTTTCGCATCCACCACCTTTTCTTCACCTTCGACCCCTTGGACTCCATCATTGAGTTCTCCAATATCCGTCTGGTCGTCAAGGACATCTTGATCTGCTCCCTCACCAATTATCTCCTGGCTGTCGAATTCGTCACCTTCATCAGAGTCGGGAACATATCCGCGTTCTCGCCATTGTTCCATTTGCAACACTCCATCCCTTTACTCCGTGAAGTGTCTATCGTTGGCGGGGACTGCTTCAAATTGAACATTGAAGTTGTATTCCCGAGACGCGTTTGGACGCGACTTAAAGTGGAAACTTTTTTCTGAAGGATTACGTAATATTTCAACGTCAAGGAAATTCATTTCGCTGCAAGTCGAAGAAAGCGTGGACAAAGTCTTGACTTGTTCCGTGAAGTTAGCACTTACGCCAGGAATTGGTTCTACAGCCAAAGATGGGCGGGAAACAAGGCATTGTGCCTATTGTTATAGCTGTGGGATTTGGGATTCTCAATGGCAAGTGTTCAGTTTCCAGCTTCTAGCTGTCGCATTCAAACCGCTAACCTCAATTCTTTCGCAGGCTATATGGTTTTCAAGCCGGCTTATGATGAACGAGAAGCACAAAAGATAATGGAACCTGCGTACGAGGCCAATATTTTGCTCCAGCTTATCGGCTCGAATGCTAACGTGCTCACTAGTCCAAAACAATCGGAACCTACCTATACACGCCAGATTTATAGTTGGTGGACTGGAAACGATTCGACAGACAAAGCAGAGCAACATAAGTGATTATGGGCTGCTGAGGAAATACTTAAGAGGAATTGGCTGGACGACCTGAAAGTTGAGGCCGTATGTTATGATGCACCGTTAGACGTACAGGCCACGCCAAGAATAAGGATGCGAACGAGATATGAAAACCTCAATGCATGCCACCAGTTGTGCGGAGGAAATAAAGAACATATAGGTCTTTATGGATGGTGCTGGACCCTTGCTAGAGGGTATATAGACATCAAACCCCCGAGACTACAGCATCTGGAATTTGTAGCGAAGGGGATAACCATGAAGAAATGGCGTTGATGGAGGCGTTGAAATCAGCCAAGATTTGGAGGGAAAGAACAAGCTAGACCTCCTGTATAATAAGTGATATGTATGATATCTGATACCCCTGCAGTAAATTTTTATATCATACCCTTGCCCTTCCTGCATTCGATTAAAGTAGAACCTAAGCTACACCGAAGTCCAAACGCCATACCATAAAAATAATACACAAAATAGCTATCTACTCACTTGATATCCTAACCGAACACCAGACATGGCCGAAAGCGAACACACACTAACCCAGCCTTCCCAGCGCAGTAGGAAACACCATACCTTCTCGCCTGATAGAAATACCAGCATAGAAGACGTTCGTTTATATCTCTTCAACAAGCTTACCGCTATGAGAGGCGGGAGCATTGCTGGGGTTTCCGAAAATCTCGCCAGCAGGAGTACCAAACCACTCATCTGGAACTCCGATTCGGTAGCCATTACGGTTCATAACGTATCGTATCATGGTTGGGTCTGGCTTTTCTGGTTCTTGAGCTTCCTGTTGGCCAGGGGTGCTCTCTCCAGCGGCCTCGGCTGCACTGATTTTCCCACGACGCTTGGGAGCTTGTTTCTTGAGGAGTTTATTTATTGTGTCCATCTGATATTGGCGGTTAGTAATCCATATGTGGTGTGTTGTTGGTCCAGGTCAAGTGAGCTACATACCTTTTCTTCTTCGTTACGCTTTTCGCTGAGGTTCTTCCTTCTCCTTGCCATCTCTGCGCGGCGCATAGCATGTTCTTCGGCGGTTAGGTGTTTCTTAACTTGTGGTTCTATAACTTGCTGTTAATGCGTTGTGAACTGCAAAGTTTTACGGAATATCGATACTTACCCATCGGTAGCTGTAAGAAGTCACCTCCAAGTTCGATACGGCCACGCTGGCGTCTAGTCATTTTGCTTAAATCCGGGGTACTCGATCTGCTTCCGCCCATGAGATCTTCATCTGATTCGTCTTCCTCATCCTCCTCCTCATCAGGTTCCTCGTCTTCGTTGGTTTCAAGACCAATGGTGTCATCTTGTGCGCCGATATCATTATCGGATTCCAGTTCAGACAGGCC
>JANTQJ010000572.1:0-13394 GCA_032989685.1 Arthroderma sp. PD_2
GCCTCGGCCTGCTTGACCCCAAATTGAATATCATCAGAGCTAGAATCATCGACAAACTCTTCCGAGATGGTTACGGGAATGTCAGCTGGAGGTTCGTACTTTTCCTCATCACGGGACCGCCCACCCTCTAGGCCTGACCGTTTTGTAGGCTCTGGCGGTGCTGAGGGATGGGGTGCAAATGGTGACGGTAGTAGTCTCGATCTCGTCCCCGGCAGGAACGGTAACGAGGGTTGTTGAGAAGGCGTTGCCCCCGTTGACTGTTGTCCAATATTTGAGAGTGAAAGCTCTGCCCTCGTACGTCGCAGCTGTGCAGAGCGATTCGACGGTGGCAACTGTGTAAATCGCATCTGCGGCTCCTGCTCCGAGCTCCATTGCTGACTTGCTTGATCTTGGAAAGTAACAGGACAGTGGGATTGTGGGGAGGATATGGGTGATGCAGGGCTTTTGCCTCTGGGAGTATCTTTTCTGTCAGACATGATGTGCTAGAAATAAATGTCCTTGATAATTAAGATAGATGATATAGATGAGTCACAGGCAAGTGCAGATTGTAGAGGAAACTACAACCAAGATGCAAGGGAGTTTTTGTAGCTGGTGAAGTTTTTTTTTCTGTTCTCGAGAATACTCAACTGTGCGTTCGCTTACGGGAATGGACGGACGACCAGATATTTTTTTTAAACAAAGAATGGGCCAGGCAAGCCCTGGGGATCCAGCGGAATATATAGTCATTCTTTTAAGAGCGTACCTAATCTTGGACAGGAATCAGATAAAAAGCTAGCACTCACGGAATGGGCGGGTACTATCAGAGCATATGCGCGTCATCTTGCTAGCTATGTAGCTATTCCGTGGTTACAAATGTAAAGCAAGCTATCTGATTTGCACCATCTGGATATTGGGTTATCTGATCCGTTGTTGTTAGATTCAGCAACCAGGAATCAACTCCGGATAGGCCGGTGATGGGTTGAACGTGCTCTTCCACTTCAATTAGAATAGCCGTATATTCCATCTCAGCCACGGCGAACAATGGAAATATGGGTATCATTTCCATCAGTATTTAATGCAGTATCCGGTGTAGCCAGTACGCCACGCATAGACATCCTGCGACGGTGACATCATATGGGGGTATATGATATTGTTCCCGGCTGCTGGCGGTTGCGTGAACGTCAACCAGTGAGGCTACCATGGCACGCGAGCGACGAACCCAGGTTCAAAACTCCTCGCACGAGGCAGAGACGAAGCAGCTTCTGACCACCACCACCATCGTAGTAGCAACTGCATCATCGTCAATCACATAGATAACTCTCGAGTGATGTTTGAAGTCGAGTTTCAAGGCGGTCTCGGCATGCCGCAAAAAGGGGCAAAGAATACGAGATCCCGGCTGACTAAGCTCGACTTCTTCTCGACCCCGGATGTGGCCACTTTTTTGTTCAAGCCACCGGGCTGGAGAAAGAAAATATAAGGGAGCAGACTTCCTGGCCTCGTACTCGCCTCCAGAGATCAGTCGGCTGCTTGAACAAAGGAGACACGTCAGTCCTTTTTTGTCGCTCATTAATGTAGCTGTCTGCAACCTCGAGCAGCCCCAATGCCATTATCGCACCGTTAAACCGCTAAAACCAAACCGTTATATATCAGATCAGCGCTCTCCAACGACGGGATAGAAATAGATTCACGATGTTGTCTCACCGACCAGCGTCGCGGTTCTTCATCCTGACCGGCCTGGCCGTCTTCTTCATCCTCACCATCTCCTTCTTCCGAGTATCGCCAGTGAGTCCCGAGTCGCGGGCGCCGGGACACCTCTCGAAACCGATGCCGATGCCGAAGGATGCCGACCTGGCAAAGTCGATGTTGGAGGGCGACTCGATCATGCCGGCGCTGGAGAACAGTACGGCCAAGTACGTTGACATTTTTTATCCTTTTTTTTTTGGGTGAACGGTTGATGCTGATATGAATTGATATAGGGCGGAGCTAGGACGATCGTCATGGCATCTCTTCCACACGGTCATGGCACGATACCCTGAGCAGCCGACGGGCGAGGACCAGCGAGCGCTAAGTGCATACGTCCACCTCTTTGCGAGACTATATCCATGGTATGTACCATATCGCCCCAGGAACAAGGGCACCTAGGACGAGAGCTAACATCCAGGCCAGTGGTGACTGCGCAACGCACTTTATCAAGCTTCTAAAGACGTATCCTCCCCAGACGTCATCACGAAACGCCGCAGCAGGCTGGGGCTGTCTAGTGCATAACGAGGTGAACAGGCGGTTGAAGAAGGATCTATTCGACTGCACCAAGATCGGAGACTTCTACGACTGCGGATGCGGCGACAAGGACAAAGGGACGGATGGCAAGGGCAAGGGCAAGGAAGACAAGAAGAACGGAAAGGAAGGGGGAAAGACAGAAGAGCCACAGGAAGGGATGCCGCCCAGGAAGCCGAAGAAGATGCTCTGGGGAGATGCAAACGGGCCGTTCCCTGGCGGGCCGGTGGAGATAAAGGATGAGCCGTAGGTCCTCCTGCATCTCTATTTCCTTTGTTGACGGTCCTCTGACAAGTATATTGATGCAGACGCACGAATGGCTGATCTAAGCGCCATAAACATGTACGATATATATACCCTCTCTCTCTCTTAACGACCCGTATCCATCAACCAGCATCCTACCGTGACCAAGTGACAAGTGACCATGATCTCAGCCGGCGTTATTGTATATTAAGAATAGAAGCATATCCCATGTTCGAGTACCAACTGCAACCCAACTTCACCAACTGCCATCCCCCATCCTCCCTCCCCCCAACCTATCCACCTCTATCTTGTAACAGATGCATGTCCGTAGTCAGCAGTATCGCAGAAGAGTGCGCCAAAGGGGGTGTCTGGTGTCGCGGAATTAGACTTTGCTGATCATGGGATAGAGGTCAGGAGGCAAGGAAATCGTATACAAGAAGCACTGTATGCATAGGTTGCTATATCACCATCTCAGCATGTCGTTGACCGTCTCGTTCCATGCATCTATAGCTGTTAGCTGGTCTCCTTCACGTAATCGGTGGGTGTGTAAGTGACATGCACGTCGGGCGGCAAAAAAACATCCTCTTGCGGTTTCAGGTCATGCGCTGCGCTCATCAGAACATTCTTTCTCGCCCATCTTCTATTCTTCTCGTTTCTTCCCATCTTATCATCTTCTTCATCTTATCTTCTTCTTCTCGTCTTCTTCTTCTTTTCTTCTCCATCTTTTTGTTTGTTTCTATAAGAGGACTAGCCTGATCAAGTCTAGCATCGCCTCCCCTGATTCGGCCTTTTTCTCCTTCAAGCGAAACGAGAAGCAGAACTTTCAGGTCCCTGTCGCGAGGCTTCGCGTTGCGAAAGAAAAAGCAACGAAAAAACAACCCCCCCCCCCAGCCCACGAAGGCAGAGAGAAGAAAAAGGGGGCTTGGAGGGTTGTTATCGCTTTCTTATAAGGGCCTTATCAGCCTTATCTCGCCCTGATCCTGCCCAACTCACCGCTGTTGTTCCTGTTTTTTTCTCTCCTCTTGCATCGCATCACAGCGCATCGCATAGCCCAAACGCCCCGTATTAGACTCCTCTTGTCGCATCTTACTGGCCTACAGGACGCAGCTATGGTCTCGTTCCAATGCGAGGTGAGTTGTCCTGCTCAACATGCTTTACTCTACCTTGCCTAAGCTAACCTGGCTCTCCAGGGCTGCGGAGATGTCCTCACCAAGAAGAAACTCGACCCTCATCGTGGCCAGTGTCGCGGTGCCTCGTTCTCGTGTCTCGACTGCATGGTACATTTTCAGGGCACGGAGTATAGATCCCACACCGTACGTCCCGTTCCTCTCTTCTCCTGGCCGTTCTTTTTACTCTTCAGCCGGTTGGGCGGGCCCGTCGTGGTGCAGTTGCATCCTGTCCTGCCATACGCCTATTGGCCGCCTTATATCAGGCTTTTTCCCGTTGTTGGATCTACCCAGCAGCTTTGACTAATAGCATGGACAGTCTTGCATGACCGAGGCGCAAAAGTACCAAGGCTCATTGTATAAAGAGAAGCCAGCGAAGAACAACAAGAAGAAAGCTGTCACGATCGCCGACAACGCTGTTGTTAAGTCACTCAACCCATACGTCGAAGACGTCCCAGATGCAGACGACGACTACCGTGGCGCACCGCCGCCAGCACCGAGCCCACCACCATTTAAAAACACAAACACAACCGTGGCTAAACCAAGGTCCGAAAAGATCGATGTGTTCGACTTCCTCGACTCATCGACCACCCCGAATGCCTCCAAGGCTGACCTTAATGAATCGATGACCATGGTCGAGCACGCACCCCCCATATTCGATGCGCCTAAGCAGCTTGCCCGTATAGATAACGGGAGAGACGAGGAGGATGATACAGGCTACGATGTTGCGTATGAGGAGAACGGTTTCTCGTACGGAGCTGGCCCGATACCGCCCGCACCTCCATACAGACATGATTCCAACATGTCTACTTCCGCCGGGTCGAACGAGTTCAGGACGCCTGCGCAGAACTGGGAGCGAGAAAGACAGCAGTGGCTTCACGACCGGCGCGCACGACGGGATCGTCCTCCTCCATCTCTTGAGCAGAGCAGGACGGACAGCAGTCTCACCACGAGCGATAAGAAACGAAAACGCGGACAGCCTGATCCCAACGCAAACATGGCCCCGGAGCACTCACGCTACGACTACGAAGTTGACACGCCGATGATGGACGCTGCGATACCAGGCCATGCGACTCACCACGATCGTTCTCCGCCAATACTGCATTCGGGGCTGACAGGGAACCTTAGCCGGATGATGCGCTACTCGGTCTCGCCAGACTATTCTGACGAGTACCGTAGCGACCACTCCAATGATGAGTACGGCTACGCTCGCGGAAACGGCAACGAACCCATCTCACCAATCAAGCGCAGCAAACGCAACAAGGAACCGGTTGGAGCTGGAGAAAATGGCCTAGGAATATCGATGAAGGGCCAGGGTCGCACGGCAGGGAAGCTCATCTCACTTCTAGGTGCTGGCGCCACAATCGACCCGACAACGAAAGCACTCGTACGAACCAAGAGACGCACATCAGAGGGATCGAGTACAGCAGCTCCCACGACCTCTACGTCACGTGAATTGGTGCAGGTCAAGAAGACGAAACGGCCAAAAACACGCCAGCTATCCGAGGTGATGAGCTCTACCAAGACTAGACGTAGAATGAGCGGCAACGGGGCAGCAGAAGACACCGACTCCGAGCGAGGCGGCAAGGAACCACGCAAGATGAAAGCAATCGAATATAAACGCCTCAACGACTCGGATGAAGGAGTAGCTAAACGCAGTAAGACAGATAACGGCCAGATGGTCCTTTATAAAAACGGACAAGACGACGATAGCGAGTTTGAGGAATCCCTTCGCATCGAAAAGGCCAGCACGTTCCTGTCCCTGGTCAACAAGGGCCCTGACAGTGAGCGAGGGTGTTCAGTGCACAAGATCTTGAAACGGTATCATCGTCTCGAGTCGCCGTCTCGGTCTGGCTCGCCTGAGTCCAAGGACAAGGACCGGGATGGTAAAGAGGGCTCCAAGACTAGGGGGCGAGGTCGAGGGCGGAATCGGGCTGGCGAGAAGGAGAGAAAGGACGAAGAAGAGCAGCGGCTGTGGCGGACGCTGAGAGTTAAGAGGAATGATAATGGGGAGATGGTTCTTTTCCTACCGTGATCTTTTATCTGTTTATGATCGATGTTGTATAATTTTGGCCTGTTCAGCTGAGCATGAGCGTTGTTTTTCACAAATCACCATTAATGCATCCTCACTCGTAGCCTCTTCCTCTCGCAACGTCTTCTACCCCAGCGTCTTCTACTCATTGCTCCTCGCCTTCCCTTTGACCATTTTCTCTTCATCTTCAACTTCTACATCTAATGAAAACACTTCAACTGGGCCGGATCTCAGAGATCAACCGCCTCAATCTTGAGGTGCCATGGTCATCATGCTCAATATTCAGTCGATATTCTCAAATTCAAGCCTCTATTACTTCGTATCATCACCTATATAACACTACGATGCCCTGTCTAAGACTGACCAACATGATATCCGAGCTTGGATGATATATATTCGAGAGGATTTAAGAGTCACTCTCTGAAGCATAGGGCATTCTCAATGAAATTAGACTAAAACCCTAGAGACTCTTTCCCATACATCTGTACTCCGTACATACTCCGTAAGGGTCAACCAGGCATTGTAAGTAGAAGAAGCTAGAGAAGTTCGCGATAGTCTACTCCATTAAGTGACATCATAACTTCAAGTAAACCAACAGCTTCTCGATCTTCACCGGCAAGACGAAGAAGTATTAACATTATTATTTATTTTTTTTAAAAATATATCCTGGAGATCTGCCATTATTATCGACAGTAGATGTATTGGTCAATTCTCGTAAAAAAGTGACTCAGCGCGGGTTTTCATGCGCCTCGGCTCCACTTCGAGAGTCATCAAAAAAAGGCAAAAAGTTCTAAACATTTCGAGATTTGAATGATTTATTTGCGATCTCCCGCCTCAACATCCCCTTCTCTTCCTTTTGGTCTTTTGAGTATTTATTGAGCTTTTCCTTGTCCTGCACTTCTCGGCCTTTCTCTCTTTTTCTTTTTTTCTCTCTTTCTTGTCTGCATCCCACTCAAAAAGTTTTCGAGCATCAGCCGGAGTTAACGAGCATCCCGCATTCACGAATCTCCTTTGTACAGGAAAGCGACGAGAAACCATTTTTCCTCTTTCAGTGTACCCGGAAACTTCTCCCTTCTTCACGCTGGATACATCTCGCACTCGGTCTTTTGGCGCAAACGGTGCAGAACAGAGCATGACGTCGACAGTAGATGTCCCTGCGTCTACGGCAGCTCCGTCTTCGATAGCAAACGAGCCTTCGCGGCCCCGTGGAGGTTACAGAGGCGGTAGAGGCAGAGGCTCACACCGCTGTGGAAGAGGAAGAGGTGATGGACACGCAGTTGTAAATGAAACTGGTCCCCGCCAGCAGCAACCACGGCAACAGCAAGAATCACAACCACAGACACAACAGACAGGTCAAAGTGGGAGACCGAGAGGCGGACGGGGAAGAGGGAGAGGCACTCCGCATCCCGGACGGTCAGAAGTAGTGACGACAAGGGCGTTTCGTGGCAGCTTAACTAGACCAAACGAGCCCGCATCTTCACGCTCGTCGCATCGAGGCAGCGCCACCAGCACCTCCCAGGGTCAGACTCACAAAAACGAAGCCGATTCTTCTTCCTTACGACCCGATGCATCAGTATTTGTTCCTGGACAGCCTCACCCGGCTCCCCCTCCGCCCTCCGCGCCCACGTCAAGACAAACCCCACGGCGACACAAGCAGAAGCCCGCGAAATGCCATACAAAATCAGTAGCGGATAACATAACCACGCGTATCCATGAGGATATCTCGAACGGACTATATGAGTGTCCAATCTGCACGGCTGAGCTCGGCTCTAGATCCAAGGTCTGGTCATGCAGACAGTGTTGGACCGTGTTTCATCTCCATTGTATAAAGAAATGGTCGACTAATGAAGGATCTACTCTCGCCAGACCGCGAGGCCAGGAACAGGAAGATGATTCTGAACTCCCGCCTGCTCGCCAGTGGAGGTGCCCTGGCTGCAATCTACCACATGATACTCTTCCATCGGGGTATAGCTGTTGGTGTGAGAAGGAGATGGATATCAAATCTCTGCCTGGCCTGCCTCCCCATTCATGTGGTCAGTCATGCTCTCGGTCAAGGAAAGGGTGTCCTCATCCTTGCGATTCCGTCTGCCATGCTGGTCCATGTCCACCATGTCGAGCCATGGGCCCAGTACAGAGCTGTTTTTGTGGAAGGCATGAGGTGCAGAAGAAATGTGTAGACACCAATTATACATCTGGCTGGAGCTGCAAGGAGACTTGTGAAGAACCTCTTCCCTGTCTACAACATACCTGCCAACGTGAATGTCATGAAGGTCTCTGTGGAGACTGTGAAGAATTAGTTCCTGCAAGTTGCTACTGCGGCAAAGTCTCTAACCAGACTTTGTGCAATATGAGGGAAGAAGAGAGAGAAAGCCGGAACCAGAAAGAATCATGGCTTGGTTCTTTCACCTGTCCCGATCTCTGCGGCAGACTATATGATTGCGGAATCCACCAGTGTGAAAAACTCTGCCACCCACAAGAAATACAACCTTCTCGCTGCCCTACTTCTCCAGATACAATCTCACACTGTACATGTGGAAAGACCGAACTTGCCAGCATGGACATCGAGCCACGGAAGGCCTGCACTGATCCTATCCCCAACTGTCAGGAGACCTGCGACAAGCCCCTAGTGTGTGGCCACACCTGTCCAAAGACATGCCATTCCGGTCCCTGTCCGTCGTGTTTTATCAAGATGGATATTTCATGCTTGTGTGGACGGAGCACCTCGAAGACTATCTGCCATCAGGGGGGAATAGAGCCTCCTTTGTGCATGCGGGTGTGCAAGGCCGCGCTGAACTGTGGTAGACATGCCTGCGGTGAACGGTGCTGCTCAGGCGAACGCAAGGCCATAGAACGGCTCGCGACGAAGAAGAAGCTCAGGTCTATGAACGTCAGGCAATCCGATGAGAACGAAATTGAAGCTGAGCACATTTGCACGCGGGTCTGTGGGAGGCTGCTGAAATGTGGCACCCACGAATGCCAGGAGCTATGCCATCGAGGCCCCTGTTCTACATGTCCAGAGGCTATATTTGACGAACTAACCTGCAACTGTGGTCGATCGGTTCTTTACCCTCCTCTCCCATGCGGCACGGGTCCACCTTCTTGCAACTTCAACTGCGGTCGAGCAAAGCGATGCGGTCATCCTCAGACACCACACAACTGCCATACAGACGACGAGACTTGCCCGAAGTGTCCATTCTTGACAGAGAAGAAGTGCCTATGCGGGAAGAAGGTGCTTAAGAACCAGCCTTGTTGGCTAGTTGATGCTAGATGTGGCCTTGTTTGCGGAGAGGAACTACAGTGCGGATCTCACTCATGTAAGAAGGAATGTCATCGCCCTGGTGACTGTGAGGATTCAAAGACTGCATGCCAGCAGCAATGTGGGAAAATCAAGAAGCAGTGTTCTCACGTTTGCACAGAGCCATGCCATGCACCATTCCCGTGTCCCGAGAAGACCCCTTGCCAGTCGAAGATTACAATCACCTGCCAGTGCGGACGAATCAAGCAGGAAAAACGTTGCGGTGCATCCAAAGACAAGGACCGACAAGGCCAAGAATCCCCTTCCTCTCTCCCCTGTGACGAAGAATGTGGTCGAATCCAGCGCAATCGCACCATTGCTTCTGCCTTTGGGCTTGAAGTCGACCCATCTATCTCCAGCAACGCTACCGCCTCCGAGCCACTCACCCTCGAAAATCTCCCATACTCCAAGGATACACTCGACTTGTACACGGAACTTGCCTCATCGTCTTCTCTTTCGACCTTGGAAACCTACGAGTCCAAACTCTACGCCCTCGCACTCAGTATGACCGAACGCTCAACTCGCTTCCCACCTGCTCGCTCTAACTTCCGCGCCTTCGTCCACTCCCTAGCTGAAGACTGGGATTTCAAATCCGAGAGCCTCGACCCAGAGCCTCACCGACATGTCGTCGTGTTTAAATCAGGCGGTTGGCTGCCACCATCCCTTGCTGGGCCTGGACTAGGTATTCGCGGAATGAGTGTTGCCGACTGCGCCAAGTTCCGTGACAGAGAGCGAATGAAGGAACGAGTCGCTAAGCGAGAAGCTGCCGCCGAGAGAGCTAGATTGGAAGCTGCCCTGAGAGAAGCATCGTCCGCCAGTGCCAATGATGGGTGGGCGCAGGTTGTTTCTAGAAAGCGTCCAGGTGCAAGCGGCAGCCCGACTGAGGCTTCACCATATGGATTCGGAGCCACCACGCCTACCAATGCCGGCGATACCAAGGGAAAATTAGTCTTGCGCAGCGGCATCGGAACCGGACGAAACGTTGGTACTTACGGGAAGAACTCGCGATTTGGCGCTTTGGGAATGGAGGTTGATGACGCCGATGATGACGAAGTGGTTGAAGACTGGGAGGAAGAAGTGGCGCGTGAAGAGCGTGAGATGGAAGCTAAGGGTGCGAAGCAAGATGGTGGCTCTGCCTCTGCTGAATGAATGAATGAATACCATTTCCTCACAGTGAATAGCTATTGGGCTGACCCACCTACATACCTACAGATGCAAAAGCAAAAAGATACGAACGTGTACGAATATTAATGTTAATGTTAGAATTAGAATCACATAGCGAGGATAAGCTAAAAACGGTTTAATGGATATGTTTGGCTGATAATTGGTACGGCAATAGCACACATGCATAGTAGGGTATACTAGAGTAGTGCTTAGGGTTTTTTCTTAACGCCCTAATGAGTGTCATTACAAGAAGAAATAAAGAAAGATCGCCAGGCGCTCAAGTCAATTAGGCGCTTTCAACTTCTGTTGCGGTGGCCGTTCCCACCGGGTAACATATCCTCCCGCGCCTTCCACCTCCGTTCGCTTCCGACGAAACTTCAAACGAGTTACATTCTCATCATATATCATAATCTTCGGGGGCTGCTGGTATTCAGGCCACAGGATCGGCTCAGTTGCCTCAGAAAAGCGCTTAATCGTCTTAGCTGTCCGACGGACAGTCGCCCACTCAGCGAGAGAGGCACGATACTTAGAAATATCAATACCGTCTTCCAAGGGGAGCTGTAGTTTCCATTCCCCCATGTTCTCAACCTGGCTAACATCTTGTTCCCAAGGCGGCTCCTCTCGAAAACTTTCATCTAAAGTTAGAGCCTCGTAGATGGTAAAAATCAAAGCGTCGACATCATTGCAACCTTCCATTGAGCCTTGTCCTCCGATCTGCGCAGACCTATCGAAGTCGAAAATCTTTAAATCTTGCGTGGTAGGGTCTATCAGAATGTTTCTAGGCGCAAAGTCCTGGTGCATGATTCCATAACGCAGGTTCAAGTCGTCGACTGCATCGGTGAGCTGTTTCAGCCAGCGGAAATAGAATGGTCCACGATAATCTTCAAGAGTGCCCCCTGGAATATATTGGGAGGTGAATCCGAGGATGTTCTTGGTTACGTCGTCGATGACCATGCGGTGGAAAGGGACGAATCGATCGTTGCCTCGTAATGCCTTGAGAATGTGTATTTCCATCCAGATCCACTCAACCCGCTGCTGAATGAGGGAATATTTGAAAACCACTCGCTCTCCCTTCGTCGCCCCGTCAGACGAGCTATACTCTACTAAATCGGCACCGACACCGAGCCTGTCGACTTCGGTAAGCTCTGATCTGCGAATGACTTCATGCTTATCACTCTCATCCAGCGGTCCAGGGTAAGGCGGGTATCTAATCTCCCATGTTGGATCCTCTGAAGAGACGCTCATGAGCTCTCTATGTTCGTCCGCTATCAACTTGTGCTCACCCGGGCCAAGCTGGTCAGCGTATCGCGCCACAAACTCCTCGACCTGATCGTCTTCGGGGAAAGTCTTCCGCAGTCCAGCTACCTGTAGCCAGCGGCGAGCGTCCCAGTCGACGACCTCCCACGTACAAGGTCCGTCCGGGCATGGAGACAGCATCGCTTCACTGGTATAGAATCTGTATTCTAGGGGTATCATCTTCAGGGATCCGTGCTATGGTACAGCGATAAAATCAGATTCTCGTCCTTGGTTCCCAATATTCGGTCGGTTTTTCCTCTCCAGGCTTAGAGGTTGGCTGTGATAGACGTATGGACGGCCGTCGTAGCTGTAAAAGTCGCGAACGCCTAGATATTCTAGGCTCTGTCTCTTTGGGATCAACTGGAGAGAAACCATCACTGCTATATTTACTTCGTACCCCGTAATCACTCTAACTATAAAGATGTGAAGGCGCGAATGTCAGCCTAGACTTGACACGAGTTGCAGCAGAGACACAGACCAACGGCGTCGCTAGCTACTAACTATTTAACTAGTTGACTAGTTAGTTACCTTGGCATGGAAATGAGCCAGCAGTATTTAACGTCAGCTTCAAGCATCCTTTGCTACCAGGCTAATTATACATGTACAAGCTCAGACAACCTCTGGCGGGTTACATCTCTGCTTGACACAACAAGCAATGATGCCTCACTTGAAACTGCCCTTCAACCCACCTATTGGACTTCAAGTGCTCTTATACCCATGCAGTTCTGGGCTGCATTGCATGAGGCAATCACTATCATTGGCCCAGGAGGTCGGCGCTTAAGAGTCGATGATACCGTGCACGATGTCGTCTCTCATATAAAACTGGATGCCTTCCCGCTGATACAACCCTTATACCCTTTCAAGTCTGCAAAGTCAAGCAGGATATAATACTCGTTGAACTACCAACCGCATCTCAGCATGAGCCCAGAGACTGAACCATACCAACCCAAACGTCGAGCCGCAAGAGCCAAGGCAACAAAACAGAGAGCAGCAAAGAACAGAACTACAGCAAAATCGAAGCTCGCCAGGCTCAGACAGATCAAATCGAGACAGGTCAGGTTAAAGGAAGTCGAAAATGCAGACACCGAACCTCAAGATCAAGAATCAGCATCTATGGACACCGAACCCAGCGGAGGAGCGTCTGAAACGGCCAAACCTGGGCTCACGCCCTCCGCATCCGAGCACACAGCACCTAGACAAGGCTCACCTATAGAAGATGAGCCAAAGTACATCACCTCCACCGACGTCCACGGATACGTGTCAACCCGCCTGGTGGTAGACGAAAGAACGTCCTGTTCATGCGGGTGGTACATCTTTTGCTCGGCAGTCTGCGGCCACCCTTGCAGGATACATCGGAGTACGTGTGGGAGACGAACGACCGGTTCAGGCGTTAACGGCTTCTGTAAATCACCTGCGAAGAGGAATTTCATGAAGGCCAAGATGACGCGGGCGTGTTGTGACTGTATGCCGCCGGGCTCGAAGGGGCGACGGCCAGCTCGGGTGAAGAGGTCTTCGGGGTGGTGGGCGCGTATCCGGCGAAACCACCCATGAAGTGATGACCATGTTTATAACTATAACCTCCATAACTCTTACTCTACTTATTCTACTTATTCTATCTGTCTATCTATCCATCCTAAGTAGCGTGTTTCATGACATAAGCCCTTAGTCAGCACTAATAGGAGAGAAAAAAGGCTAAGAAAGGGAGAGAAAAAGAGAAAAAGAGTGAGAGAGAGAAAAAAGGAAGAAGAAGAAGAAGCGAGAGAAAGAGAAGAGCAAAGGAAAAACAAGCGCCCACTTCCGACTTTTCTTCCCTGGCTTACTCAGACTTCTCATACTCCGTACTTCACCCTCCTTGTTTGATAGGATAGCCAGGCTTCAAAGGCTTAGGCTTCCCGGTGCGTCTTCCACCTCTTCCACGTCTCTTTCCACGTCTTGGAAGACGTGG
>JANTQJ010000573.1:0-13381 GCA_032989685.1 Arthroderma sp. PD_2
AAGAAAGAAGGAAAAAAAAAATTGAAATTAAGAGAAAACAACAACAGACAGCTGATCGAAACAAATGAGAAAACAATGCACTCGACAAAGAAACATCCAATCTCTTAAAAGGAAAATCCAATTGCTAGACCCAATTACTTGTCCTGCTGGCATGCATCCCCTCATCACCTGAACAGCAAGGTCCTGGCATGGGCACACAGTCCGGCGAAAAGCATGGATACATCTTGGATGCATATGTTGGACCGCAGGCTTGCATCTGCTAGGCCGGCCAGCATGCACAGTCTAGCCGGATTTCAAACGGATCTCCAGGCTTCTGGAGATGGCCGGCAGCGGTGCAGCCAATGGGTTCATTTCTCCGATGCATATCCTGGGGACACGCAGATGGCTGCGGGCGAGCGTTTTTATGCTTTCTTCGCCTGTACAGCCTATCTTGACATGGATGCTATGCACGCAACACGGCTCCTTCAGGGATACACTGGCTAGCTTTGCCGCCGAGAAGTAGAAAAAACGGGGTATTCTCTGGCCTGCGGCCCTTGTTCGTGCAGCCTTCCAGAGAAATACCGAGTTGAGACATTAAAAGCGCAGTTAATGTCCTTTACCGGGTCTAGGACTCGTTTCTACAGGGTCTGTTGGGGCCTATTGCCCAAGTCTTTAATTAGGTCATTTAGGCGTCGACTAGTGCTTGGGGGGCCGAGGCGCTTTAACTGGGGGCGCTTTAGGGCTTTAACTAGGGCTTTAACTGGGTCTTTAACTGGGGGCCGAAGGGTTTAACTGAAGGTGCCGGGCCTGCTCCCGGACTCTCCCCTCTTTCTTCCCTTTCCTTAGGGCCTTGGGGGGCGGCGCAAGGGCCCCAAGTCCTGCCCCACCGTTTAGCGCCCGCTTACTGATAGCTTTACGAGCTTAAGAGGGCAAAAGGTGACAGGTCGCAATCTCACACGCAGCAATTTCCGCTCTGAGATAGCCTCAAGCGCAGCCAGATTACCTTCTTCTCTTCTCCGGAGATCTTGCAGTAGCACATACATACAGCTTCAGCTCGTGAACCAGCAACAGAGACAAGAAGACACAAAATTCAGGATATCAAGACCATGAAGATCACCGGCTTTACCTCGCACGACGTGCGCTTCCCTGTAGGTCGTATCTTCTACCCTTCCCTCCCGCCCTTCCGGGGATCCTCCAATCGCCGCGGGCCTTGTCTTAAACTAATTCAATGGCTTAGACATCGCTGGACAATACCGGCTCTGATGCTATGAATGCCGCGACGGACTACTCTGCCGCCTACTGCGTGCTGCAGACTGACTCCGCCTACGCTGGCCACGGGATGGTATGCCATACTCCGCTACTCCGTCCTATTACTCCGTACAGGCATGATGTTCACTTTTTGGACACGACATCCAGAGTGTCGGGTCTTAACTCTTGGTTTTACTACCGCTACTGCACATGGGCTGACAACTCGCCCGTAAGACTTTCACCATCGGCCGAGGCAATGAGATTGTCTGCGCGGCCATCGATGCGCTGGCGCCGCTACTGGTTGGAAAGGAGCTCGCATCGCTAACTGCTGATTGGGGGAAGACATGGCGCTATTTGGTGTCTGACAGCCAGCTTCGATGGATCGGTCCTGAGAAGGGCGTGATTCATCTTGCGCTTGGTGCTGTGGTAAATGCGCTGTGGGACCTTTGGGCAAAGACCCTCAACAAGCCCGTATGGAGAGTGGTGGCGGACATGACGCCCGAGGAAGTGGTGAGGTGCATAGACTTTAGGTATATTACTGACGCACTCACGCCGGAGGAAGCGATCAAATTGCTACAGGAAGTGGAGCCCGAGAAGCAGCAGAGGATTGAGGAGGCGGAACGCAGCGAGGCAGTTCCGGCCTACACGACCAGCGCTGGCTGGCTGGGCTATGATGAAGAGAAGATGAAGGCCTTGCTTGACCAGAGCGTGCAGGATGGGTATCGGTACTTCAAGCTGAAAGTTGGCGGTGACCTGACCATGGATAAGCGGCGATTGACGATCGCCCGGGAGGCCATTGGATACGACAAGGGAAATGTTTTGATGGTCGATGCCAATCAGGTAATGTTTAACACTCTTTTACTCGTACTCAGTCCTCCAGCGATCCCTACGCAAGGACTTCGCCTAAATAAGCGAACGTATTCCTTCGGTCTATATACGACGTGATGCGCGAGAGGACAGTGCGGAATTATACCAAACGAAGGGCGGGGACTAACAAAGTATTCTACATTTTAGGTGTGGTCAGTTCCCGAAGCTATCTCCCATATGAAGGAGCTAGCCGGGTTCAAGCCCTGGTTTATCGAAGAGCCCACTTCTCCAGATGATATCCTTGGGCATGCAGCCATCCGCAAAGCCCTCCAAGATACGCCACACGGCGCCATTGGGGTCGCTACTGGTGAAATGTGCCAGAACCGTGTCATGTTCAAACAATTCCTTCAGTCCGGTGCACTGACCGTCCTCCAACCTGACGCATGTCGAGTTGGCGGCGTCAATGAGTGTCTCGCCATCTTGCTGCTGGCACGGAAATTCGGTGTCCCCGTCGTCCCCCATTCTGGAGGCGTTGGGCTGCCCGAATACACCCAGCATCTGAGCACGATTGACTATGTCGTGATGACGGGGAAGAAGAGTGTGCTGGAGTACGTGGACCACTTGCATGAACACTTTGAATATCCGGCCAGGGTGCGGAACGGGTATTACGTTACCCCCATGGAGCCTGGGTATAGCGTGCAGATGAAGGCGCGTAGCATGGAGGAATATTCATTCCCTGGAGAGGAAGGGAAGAGTTGGTGGAGATCTAAAGAGGCAAAGCCTGTCTTACAGCGTGCCCGTGTGGGTTGATGCTGATGGGTACGGAGTATGGAAACTTATGTTCAAGGATGGCTATATATAATTTTATGGATCGGCCCCATCTATGCTCCGTGACTAGTGATTTCACTATGATGGAGGCTTACCAGCATATCGAATCTCTATAAACTAATTAATAACACCACTTATATAGCTGGCGGCTCGTTATCAGTATCCAGTCAATAATATAAGTCTGAGACCTAATAATTTGTTCTAGAAAACCGGGGTGTCGAACCCTGCCAGCAAAATATCTTAAGAGGCGAAATATAGGGGGCCACCAACGAGGGAAAAATCCCCCCTGAGCGTGAACATCTACCTTGGACAGGAACTGAACGCCGCCATTAACCTTACATAGGGGTCCAGCATGCATCAACAGGCATTCTGCATCCCGCACTCCAAGGCCGTGGCGACCAATTGAGGGATATACTCCGGACAAATAACCTGCATATTCCTGCACTGCCATCGAGAACAACACACCACCCGTCGCCATATTTGAACTTTAACGAAAGGGGGCCAGATCCCAATGCCATGATACATTGCATAAATATAGAAAACTTAAGGTGAGGTAATTCCAGCACCATGGAATCATAAGCCTGCTGCAACGAAGCCCAGAATACTCCGTAAAGTGTCGTGAATGGCTATTCTAGCCCAGCCTCGAGACGAGATATAAACACCCATGCCCAATATCATACACCATGGACTTATCGGCCATGCCCATCCTGCGGGGTTCGGGGTTACCGCCACTGAATCCCGAATATGGTTGACCCAGCCGGCATCTGCATTTTCCAGATAAACACGACGGTGGCCTATACATACATCAATTAATACGTCCTTTAACCGAACAATCGTAAATGCAATTCGTTCGCTTACCTTTAACGTCTAGCGCGAGAAGGTGGTATTCGAAGTCATGTTGGCCAGCCAGTTTTACCAGGTGGACAAGCACGACACCGTCGTTAAGTGGGCCGCTGACCTATAGAAATGATTAGTAAATTTCATGAGAGACCACCCTGAGCAATGACGTACATGGAAGTTCATTCTCATGTGCTCGTTTCCCTTTCTATCCTTTTCAATTGTTGTGCTAGAGGCATCGGTTAGCAGCTGTACTGTCAACATATCGGAATGGCCGTGGGAAGTTATTACGCAATTGGTCGATTCCTCGTCCATTTGTTCCATGAAGTCTCGCCGTAGGCTCTGATTTTTTTGCGATCTCCAAGCAGCTCGAGACACTCTTCACTGTCCTTCACCCGGCTGACTGCGCGGTTGAACTGGTTCGTTTTGCTGTCAGGAGCAAACACGTCGAGGTATAGGAACGTGAACACGCCGCACTGCAGATGTAAAGACCCAGTAAGCGTCCATCGCAATATATCATCATCATAACCATCATTTAAGCAGTTGTATATCCTCCAAACTAACCGTCATTACTGCGCCGACCAGAATAACTAGAAAATTGACAGACTGCTGTGTAGCACGTGCCGCCTTTTCTCCGCGCGAAAGCTGTCCCCATTTGACTGCTCCATCGTCGGTGGTCACGGTAATCGACTTTCTCGTTGGCCGGGCGCTCTTGGAGCTATCCAGACTGCTCTGGGTTGCATAGTGGTTATATCGTGTAAGGACTGGCGGAATCGGGCTGCCGCTGTTCCTGGCGAGACGAACAAAGCGAGACGCCGTTCTAAGCGAGCGAAGTTGGATTGAGGGATTCATGATGCTGTAAACGAACCATCATTTGCCGGTGAAATGATAAGTCCTATGCTCTCTTCGTCGTGAAACTGCCCTTCAGTTCACCATCTGCTCATCTTTCAATGTTTGAAAGCTATAAATTTCTCGAAAGGTTGATGCTTATGTCATCCTATGCCGAGGTACGTCATGTGACTTCCCAATCCGGTAAGGCGTGGTGAGCGCGGCCAGAGTGGCAGAAGTCAACGAAACGAGAGAACTTCGCGGACTCCCTTTTTCGCCTTCACGACTTGCAGTTACGCCCTCTGCCCGTCAAGCCTGCTGCTGCTTCTGTTCGACCCGGAGACCACCTACGCTGCGACCCGACCATGAGTGCTACCAAGGCGCAGTCTCAGAAAATCTTTGAGAAACTAAAGACGAAACCCGCAAACAAGGTAGGCCGCGGTTCACCCCCCGCCATTCCGGTTCCCCTTGTTGAACCGTAACTAATAGCGAGCTAGTTATGCTTCGATTGCGGGACGAAGAACCCGACGTGGTCGTCTGTTCCCTTTGGAATTTACCTCTGTCTTGACTGCTCGTCAAACCACCGTAATCTGGGTGTCCATATCTCCTTCGTTCGCTCAACCAATCTTGACCGTGTGTTTCACCGCTTATTGGAGCCTCCGTCGATCGTATGCTAATGGGTGATTATAGAATGGCAATGGGAACAGCTACGTGTTATGAAAGTCGGCGGGAATGAGTCGGCTACAAAATATTTCCAGTCACATGGTGGTACGGCGGCGCTAAACAGCAAAGACTCTAAAATAAAATATACTTCAAGCGCAGCGGTGAAGTATAAGGAAGAGCTAAAGCGGAGAGCGGCTTTGGATGCAGAAGAGTACGTTGCATACTTTTATGCTCATAGTCATGTGCAGGTGATTGTGGTCCTTGTGGCTAACTCAAGAGTTAAAACAAATACAGATACCCAGAGGAGGTCGTGATCACAGATGTTGTTGCGTCAGCTACCCCTGAAGGGTCCTCCACCCCGGCTGGTGACCCCGACGACGATTTCTTTTCCTCTTGGGACAAACCAGCTATCAAACGGCCAAGCAACCCTCCATCACGAACTGCCACACCGTCTTCTGGGGGTCGCAACTCCCCCTTCCTAACCCCAGGCTCCAACGGCAATGGCTCACGGCCCAAATCTCCACTCTCCGCCGCGGACAAGAGCGCTGCTCCATCTCCTCCAGTCGCCGTCAGGACAGGTACTGCAGTGCGCAAGGGTCCAGCCGCCGGTGGGAAGAAGACGTCTGTTCTCGGAGCCAAAAAGGGACCCAAGCTAGGTGCAAAGAAGGTCGTTGGAGCTGATGCTATTGACTTCGATGAGGCAGAAAGAAAGGCAAAGGAAGAAGCTGAGAGGATCGCAAAGCTAGGCTATGACCCTGAGTCTGAGAAGGCTGAAGAAGCGGCTGCAAAGGGAAAATCTGCTACCTCAATCATCTCTCCTACCCCTGTGAGCCCCAGGTCAAGCTTCGGAGCTACCCGAGGCCATGAAAGGAGTGCAAGTGAGGTCGAGAGGCTGGGCATGGGTATGGGCCGCCTTGGTTTTGGACAGGTGGGAAAGCCTAAGGCTCCAGCTCCAAGGAAGCTTGGGTTTGGCTCTGTTGGACACTCGAACAAAGTTGTTGATGGTATGCTCTTGAACCCCTTTTACCTTTTTTTTTCATATATTGAGATACTAATCCGTCCTTCCAGATGAGGAACTAGAGCAAACCAGATCCAAATTCGGCACTCAGAAGGGCATTTCATCGGACGAATTCTTTGGCAGGGAGCAGTTTGACCCTGCAGCCCAGGCAGAGGCTAAATCTCGTCTCACAAACTTCGAAGGCGCTACCTCCATATCAAGTAATGCTTACTTCGGTCGTCCGGAAGATGAACTCCCAGCTGGAGAAGACTACGGTGACCTGGAAACGGCGGCCAAGGACTTTGTGCGAAAATTTGGGATTACCGCTGGCGATGATCTTGAGAATTTGACCAGCTTGGTTGGTGATGGTGCCGTTAAACTTCATGGTACGTTGGGGTCTTGCCATTTATGAACACCTACAATCCTCTTTTGGAGCTAAAGACTAACGAATTTCTCTTATAGGTGCTATCCGTCACTATCTTAATAGCTGATTCTAACGTGCAATGATTGGGAATATAACGTTTCTACCTCCTTCTTTCCATAAAGTTATGATTTATCCCAGCTATTTCCAGCCTCCGGGGCCTCTCTTCAAGTACAGGGTTTCTATTTAGCATCTTGGAGTTTTGACCTACTATTTCATCAAAAAAGGCGAGGGTAAAATAAATTTCTACTTGAGTTTACCATGAGGCGCGCCTCCACCGCTACTGGATCTCCTCCCGATGGGTAAAATCACAGCTTATGGGAGTTGGGGTATGTACTTGATGGTGGGCGAGATGTGTTTTATGAGATCCGTGGACTTAATGCGTATGTGTGTACTTCTTCTTCAAGCCTCCCTGTCTTTATGGGGATTTCGTTCTCGTTTTCATCCTTGCATTGTTCTTTTTAACTGTTGACTCCGGCTTTATTCCTGAAGCTTTGCCGGATGATTTAAATTTGTATTTAGAATTACGAAATGACCATCCACTGATTAGGTGGCCTGGCTTCTCAACGTATATATTAAATTCACGTTCATATAAATATATCCCCTGGTCTAGGGCATAGAGTCGACCGCGTAGTATTTGCCAAATGGCTTACTCAAATGGTTTACGGGTCTTGAGTTTCGTCCTTGAATGAGTGTGCAAACCTTGCATGTTCTAATACATGTAGCATAACCTCCTTATCATTGTCACAGTGCTTTATTAAGTAGTATATTACCACCAAGTTAAATCTTGCATCTATTTCCTGTTCGAAATCACTCCTACAATACTGGCTACTGATCTCTAGTGTTAAGACCATACACTGATACCCAGTCCCTTCCCGTGCGTCATGTCTTACCATGAGCGGGTCTTGATACTCAGACCCAGCAGCCGATTTACCGCTTACGACTAGATACGACATTCCTACCATCTAGTTTAGATCCCCCTGGCACTGGTCAGGAATCTATCGCGGATTGGCTGGTTGTTTAGGACGAGCACTTTGCCGTCTCGCTTGAGGAACTTGCCATTGTCCATGACATGCAGGACATCACCAACGTTGGCTTTTGCCCTGGCCTAGATGACGCCGAGGCCAGGTATACGTAGAGCAAGCCCGCCAGACCGTCTAGGATGTTGCTCTCGGCGATCTCGCGGGAGTTGGGATTTGGTCTGAAATCGTGTAGTTGAGACTAGTGATGTTGTGAAAGGTGTACAACCAAATCACCCGGCCGCCGCTTTCAACTAAGGCATCGATTTCAACGTACGCCGTGGCGTTGGACCAGGTGTGGCGGGCGTGGTCAAGCAGAGTCGTCACACCTGCATTGAGGGCCTCATAGAGTCCCGTGAGCTGGCCGAGATAGACGTCCTCAGGGGAGCTTGACGCGGCAACGGACTCACCATAGCGTCCAATGTATCCCGCCAATGTAGCGTTGGAGGCGATCTTCTTGAACGCGGTCTGCCATCCATGACGATGAGTGTCAATGAGCCCTGGCGTGATGATCTGACCAGTAATATCGATCATCTCGGTGTCAGTGGAAAGATCAGGGGGTATAATCTCAGTGCTGATGGCAGCGATACGATCATTTGTCACCAGCTGATTACAACAAGCAACTCCCTGTCATTGTTAAATGCGACGATAGTACCGCCCAAGGATAGTCTAGAAGTGGCATCAGTCAGCTGACTAGATGGCCCTAGAGCAAGGGCTATGAGAACCACCAAGAATAGTATGGCAGACCCCGCATAACCAAATAGTCGAGGTTCATAGATTCAGTAAGGACCAATGTGAGAAATATCATGTTTACATAGCGGCTTGATCCTGCCTTTTATGCTCCGGTTCTTATAACCAAATATGACGAATAATAAGTCATAACGGGAGCATTCAACGGATTTGTGCCGCTTATGCAAATCTTCTCCCTGCTGTATTGTTGGAGATGTTGCGGCCAGGAATACCCCAACCTGTTCGTAGACTGAACGATATAAACAAGGATGAACGTTGATTGAATCTTGATATTTACTGAGTGAAACTTCGGCGCGGAGAAACTAATGAGCGAGACCTGACTAAGCAACTTACTAATATATTGCAACTTCAATGGCTGAGAGGAAACGAAATATGACATCGAGCTCTACTTCCAAGCGTGAAGAGAATCAGCATAAACATATAAAGACAGGCCCTGTATGATGGTCTTGTTGCTGTTGAGCCATCATTGTACCAAACAGCGCTTTGGGTTTGACCGGCAGTTGTTTACTAGCTAGTTAACTATGAACTTGCACTCTCGTTCCCCTCAATATCTCCCTTCTCTGTCAAGCCGTACTTGGTCTCTAGATCCGTTTTCAATACGATCTCCTTTTCTATAAAGATAAGTAAAAAGGAAAACCCGGCCAATGCCAATGATATTTGCCACATGAACCGCAACGATTCATCATACACGCCTATTACCTCGTTTCTAGTCGTTGGATCGAGCTGTTCGAGGAATGCTGCAGTGGCATCTGCATACGCATTGCCAGAATGAAACTGTTCAAGGATCAGCTCGCGGGTGGCTGTGTGTGCGATACGGTCGGCGCGCTGCCCAAAGGCATTGCTGAAGATTGCTGCGGGCACGACGACACCCCAAATGCTACCGAAAGAGCGAACCGATGACCACACGGCCGTAGTGGCGGCTTGGTCGGACTCGGTTCGCTGAGAGGCGGCCTGGCAGGCGGGAAGCAAGGTGTTCATGATAATGCCGTTGCCAAGTGAGTTGATAATCTGGAATATCACCCATTCCGCTGCGGATGATGTTCGGTCTAGGAGGATGTATAGTCCTAGGCCCAACGTGAGAGCAGCAAACCCTACAAGATGAATTGGTTTATACTTGCCGAAGCGCGTGAGTAATAGCACAGAAGCTATTGAGGCCGGGACAGAGACAATAACAGAGGGCAAGACCTGGAGTCCAGCTGTGGAGGGAGAGCTCATGCGTACGGCCTGGAAATAGACGGGCAAGAAGAAATATACCCAGTACAAAAGGGCGGAGCTGATGAAGGTTACAATCATGACCACGGCAGAGGTGCGGTTGCTGAAAAGATGGGGCGGACAGACGGGCTCCTTGGCCCATTTGGTGTTCTTGAAGAGTATGAACGCGCCTATGCCCGCGAGACCGACGAGGAGAGGTACAAGGATTTGATACGAGCCCCAGGGGTGTAGGTTTCCCCCGTATGTTAGGCCGAAAAGGATAGAGACTGATGCGCCGATGAGCAGAAAGTTTCCCCCATAGTCGATACGGCGGAGCTTTTCAGCGAAAGACATCTCCTTGTCATACTGCACTTGGAGGAATACAAATACCATGATCATGGAGACACCGCCAATCTGCATAAGTGGATGCTTAGCAACGACGTATGAGTTGGCCAATAGCGAGCAGAACGCATCAACATACCGGGAGGTTGATATAAAACACCCATCTCCAAGTGGTTGAATCAACAATGGCACCACCGACCCATGGTCCAATGGCAATACCGATAAAATACGTCGTGAGAAACCAAGCGACGTATTTCCCCCGCTCTCTCAATGGTACGAGATCTGAGACGATGATGTTAGGAAGCGTGTTGAGGCCACCACCTCCCATTCCTTGTATGGCTCGGCCAACTATAAGCATGCCACCGTTGGTAGCACCACCACACAGTCCACTGCCTAGCACGAAAAGAACAATTGTCACCATGGTGATCCATCGTCGGCCAAAGATATCGGCCAATTGACCGAATAAGGTTGAACGACGGCTCTGGTCATTGTTTAGACGGTTAGCTTCCTGGCTAACTGCTATTCACTCTTGAATGTAGTGTGGTATGGGATGGTACTCACGCAGTTAGGAAGAAGACGTTGGTCACCCAGACATAGCTGTTGCCTAACTCGAGCTCTTTTGCAATGCTAGGCAGAGACGTGGTGACAACCGTATTCTCTAGGGCGCTGAGAACACTGAGAAAACAGTGTGGCGATGATGATGTAGAAGCGAAGACCTTTTCCCTTCTTCTTGTTGGCGGTGGACTCGACAACGTCCTGTTGGTCACTACCGGTACGTGATCCCATTGTGTATGTGATACCACACCTTGCAACTCACGCAGACTCTCCCTTCAAGACTTGATTATTTTTGTGCAGGCTCAGGAGACAAGAGGGCGTGTTGTAGGAGAGAGATATCTACTGCAGACCAAGCCTTGCTAGGTCCCGGGGTCAGGCAACCAAGCGGGTGTGCTTTACAATCGCTGTTTGCATGCATGGTCAACAACGAAGTCACTGCAGTCAAGCTCCAAGCGCTGAAGATCAAAATCCACCCATGTCTAGGTTTCTGAACAGGCATTGCTGGCCGATGCATATATTATCTACACGACCACACGTCAGACAACCAAACCTGCACACACCTGTGTCTGCGTGAGTGTGAATCATTGGTTACCAGCCCTCAAAGCAGGGTACTTTATGCCCTTCAGCTGGAAACCTCGATTTATAATCTATATAATCTCGCTCGGAGGAGCAAGCCGGGCAAACTCAGTCAACACTAGCAGGGGGCTTATATCTGTTATAGTTATATCGGGAAAAGCTTTCCCTTTTGGCCCACTTGGACGCATGCGACTATGGCCCAAGGGGATATTTATTCCAGGACGAGCAAAGCGTTCGGGTTCGGGTCAAATCCAGCATGGCGGCTTCTTTCATCTTTTAGCCTCTCTTTTCTGGCTCGCCTCACCACCCACCCGTTCGCCTCCAACTATTTCCTTCTTTTCTCCTTCTGTGTTTCTCTCAACAAAGCTGGAGATTGATACCTTCGGAGTTTTGAAAGAAATAATAAAGTAAGATAATGTTCTACACATCTGTTCCGTACTCTGTAAGTTCTGATTATTTACCAAAAAGTAGGCATGTTTCGATATATAATCCGGTAACGTCAAACAACCCGGGACTTCAACCACACTATCAAAGCCACGACTAAGCATCACATCAACAACTTAGTACGACAAGATAGTTTGATTGTCGACGTGAACTTCTTTGACAATGCCCCGCTCAAACTTTTCTTCCTCTAAGGGGCAATGTCGGTCACCCTGAGATGCTCCTGTTGCTCCTGGATGAACATTATAGCGAGGAGAGCTGAGTGGAGCTAGATCATATCTTCTACCGGCTGACCACCATCTTTACATGCTGTATGCATCGTGAAAGAATGGAATGGAGGGCTAATGTGGCAGGTTTATCAGTAGGGGAAGGCAGGGCACTACCAGCCGCCAGTCAAACCCGATGCAAGGTCTTTTTCATATGGGATTTCAATGTCAAATCACACTGTACGGACTGCAGAATAGAATGCAAGCTACATATACTGTAAGGGACCCTGCCATTAGCTAGCTTTCCCAGCTTGCAATCCGTCCCGTCTACCAACTCCAGCGGAGCACCGAGGACCCCTTGATAGAGCTAATAGGAATAATTATATATATCTATCCAGATATAGCTAACAATGTGTCTAGAATGGCATGTATCTACCGTACAACGTATATACTAGCTAGTTCATCTAACTAGGGACTAAATCTATGCAAACACAAGCATCTTATCCTTCTTCTCCAACGCCCGTCAGCTTCCAGCATCTATATACCGATAGACGGGTTCCATGCAGGCTAACCCATGTATTTACGTACAATCAGGTGCTGGGCTGGAGGGAAATTCGGGATAGAATGCCGATACTTGGACAAGTGTGCTATTCAGTCAGACCTGTCGATATCACTCTTTCGAAATGACTTCGTACGATCAGCCATGTAAGACGCAGGACAGGTCTGCTAATAGGGTTCCCCAAGAGGAATCGACGCGATTATGGTCTTCTTCATACATCTTCGTAGCGACGTCTATCCTGCTCTGGTGTTCTCTCTTTGATTCTTGGAGTCGGAGCCCGTCTCGCTGTAGACATTCTATCATAGACCTCCTATAAAACTATACGTACTTCTATAAGAAAGAAATCTACCATGAGTTGCATCGATAAAAGTCATCGGAGTGCGAGTTGCTTTCGCATTGTAACATGTTTGCTTCTGGCGTTATCGTGAGCCGCCCTGACGATGAAACGGTGAGAAGAAGAGCTCGCTAGTCAACCGCTAAGTGAACTAACTAACGAACTAACTGATGCGTGGGTTAGCGATTGGCCGACACTTGAACATGGAAGACAAAACGGCCCTTTAAGATCTTCCCGCCACTAAAATCCATGCAGCTTGAAATCGACCACTTTTTCCCGCTCTTTTGGATGAATATCCGGGTGGGAAAAGCAATGGAGATACTCTTCTCCGGGAGAACAGGGGGCCGGGCGAGGGGTTTAATCAAGGGCGCCTTTTACCTCGTCCCTCCTCGACTTCTCTTGTACAAATAGCTACAAGTTAGTTGAACAGTTGATCCAATTCTACTGATCTGCTAAAGAACGATTGAGTCTCTGTCTTCAACACAGTTCGAGTTTGCCTGCTGAAATCAAGTATTCTGCTCTAAGCAATGCGAGAATATCATGGCTTCTCATGTATTTCACACTCTCTGGGCTCAACCTCAACTGCTTGATCGCTCGCTAAACCAGACCATCTACTCTAGGGTGGTAACAATTTCCTGCCTCTTGGTTCCGATATTCAACCTCTTTATGCTGGAATTGTAATCGCTATCCTCGGCGGCGTTTACTTCTCTTTTACCTCACAGTCCAGCAAGGAAGACGAGACTCCAGGCTACTTAAAGTCCTGTCTTCTCTTCTTTTATACCTGCTTCCTCAAGCCTACC